>JACXGI010001520.1:0-18243 GCA_016801175.1 Esox masquinongy
ACCGCTGGCATAATCATGTTCAGCAGAGAACCTCTCAATTTACCAAAAATAGATGACAACCATGTAGATAAACCTAAATCATCAGGATTGTAATTATGGTATTTGGCACCTTCCTCACGGATCTTACCAGCCAAATCAGTCAGTTCTTCAGAGTTATCAGGTATGTAGGTACAACACTCAATTCCAATAACTGCACAGGAATATGGAATGGAATTATGGAATGACTCCCAAACATCTCAGACTGATTGAATGGAATGAAACCCTAACATCTCAGACTGATTGAATGGAATGACACCCTAACATCTCAGACTGATTGAATGGAATGACCCCCAAACATCTCACACTGATTGAACGGAATGACTCCCTAACATCTCAGACTGATTGAATGGAATGACACCCTAACATCTCAGACTTATTGAATGGAATGACTCCCTAACTTCTCACACTGACTGAATGGAATGACTCCAAAGGGAATACCTCCGTTAGCGGTAAACGGGGTATGGGTACAAATCCAACAACTACTCTGGTTAATCGTCCTGGCAAATTGTAGGGAGAGGGCCAAAAATGTATTAATACCATGATGACCATCCTCGTATGTATGTGTGTCTAGCCCACCATGTATGGGACTAGAGCACCACCACACTGTACCACCAGGAAACACACAGAAACAATTACCATGAACATAGTGATCTATATGTCTCAATAGTTTAAGAATCTACTGTGCTAGTGGCTAACTATTTCCTAATTGGTATTTAGTAAAACACAAATAACAATCGCAATGGTTCTAATTGGCACATAACAATAGTGAAAAATTCTTCTTCCTGTCGGTTGGCCGATTAGGTTGGTCTTGACGCTGATCCCGTACGTCACTTTGTCTTTGTAGAGTCAAAAGGACCAGGATACAGTTTGTGTTGTCGTAGGGTCAGGTGGATAATCTGCATAACCTGTAAAAAGAACAAAGAGAGAAAGTGAGAGTATGGGTGTTTCAATGTAAAAGGTAAATACTTCGCCTCCATTTTGCTAAATGACATTTGCAGTGGTTGCATAAAAATGTAGCATAAAAATCAGATTCTGATCCCTTTCTATGCATCTTCACCTGAGATAGGCCCCCGGTTGCCTAATCTAATATACTCTGAAAAGGCTTTATGAATACGAAAGTTGGTAGAACTTGGTGCCTCCAAACGGAGCCCAACAGAATAGCTCCCCTAACTCAGTGACCAGGGCCAGAAGGAAGTACACTGTGCAGATAGACAACAGCAGCCGTTCCCTTGCTTGTTGGTTTTTACAAAGCTTTCATAGGCACCCATCATTTTTTGATGTGAAGATAGCTCTGCTTTGTCTTAAGGACATAATGAAGGAATTAGGGTCTGAGGGTTATAACACCCTGTTCACACTGGGTGTCAATAACATCAAACAGTCCAATGGCAAAATCCGTCTAGTTGACATTTGAGTTTATTTAGCAGGAATGAAGCGGTCCTTCGTACAGCACGCTGAGAGTCCCAACTTGGGCTATCTGACTCAGCCACCTCTGCAATGGACACCCCCTGCTTGCAGGTCATGATGGCCAGCACAGAGAAGACGGCCGAGCCAGACACTATGCTGGTGCCACTGTTTAGCAGACATAGATAAACACAGTCCCTGGGGAAAAGAAACAACCATGTGGCGTGTCAGGTGAAAACATTCCTGACTGCGATTAGCAAAGTCTAATCCCGTAAACCTGTTTCCTGTTTCACCGTGACAACGTGGTGAGGTGACCACATTCCTGGTGGTGCTAACTATGATAAAGTTTGCAGCTGCAAAGGTTGCAGCGCGTGTCCTTTTTACATGTCCATATCCGTGACTCACTTGTAGCAGTCGTTGTTGTAGCGGCGACAGCTGCCCAGGAAGGTCAGAACGTCTAAACTAATAGCGTGGGAGTAGAAGATCTGTGTGCCTACGTCCATTCACGGAACAAATAGTATATTACATATGACATTACGTTTAGTGAGAAAATACAGTGTGTATGGGTGTGTCTGAGTAAAAGCTACATACTGTACCTGTGTGTGGTGTACCTGTGGGTCTGAGAGGCGAGAGATGTTCGGGTTAAGGTAATATGATGGCATCTATGGCCCCGTGCAGAGTGACCCCATGAGTCAACAGGACTAGCAGCATAATGTAGGGGAATGTGGATGGTAATGTAAGCTGCCTGGAAGGAGTGATAACAGCCTAGTACATCTTAAAACATTGTAATGGAACAATCATGTAGGCTAGTTGATGTTTTGGTGATATTGAATAGGTGTGATGACTACTTGGAGTCAGAGTGTTGGCAGTGAGTGAGATCTTAGGTCATAACGTGCAGGACCACAGATGAACAGTAACTACCACAGGTAGCGCAGAGAGTGATATGACAGACTTCCATATTGATAAGGAGGAAGAGACGGCGTGTGTAGCTCACACAACTCCATTCCTATGAGGAAAAAGGCACAATAATGTCTGTCCTCAACATTGAGGTGATACAGTTTAATCAGTGACTCACAAACAGAGCAATACGGGGCTAGAGATAAGGACGTTGGTTGTGGTTGTTATTCATGCTTTTTTTCTTTATACTGCACATGAACAACATATTACCAATATTTTAAAAAGCTAGGCCTCGTCATATGTTTGCCCGTTGATGTAGCAGTGGTTTGTGAATGAAAGGGGTTTTAAAGTGAAAAGAGACTGAGGATGTACATTAAGATCTTTTGGCTTTCCCTTTGCCTGTGGACTTAATTCCCTTCCAAATACAGAAGTAACAGATTACGTAGGTCAGAAGAAGACACAGGGACAGCTCCCATTGGACGCTGCCTATTTCTTCGATCCCACTGGAAATTGTCGGCACTCTGTGTCTACAAGACCGAGAGAGAGCAAGAGAAAAAGAAAAAGAGGGAAAAAGACATGTAGAGGAGGAGTGAGTAAAGACTGAATTAAATCAAACTCACATTACAATATTTGTGAAGTAGTGAAGTAGTTCTTTTTCCAGTGGTCAAATTATTGCAGACTGGTCTTAGGAACTGTAAGGGAAGAACGGTTTGAACGGATCCCAACCCAAGCAGGGTTTTGGAATTGGTTTTGGGGGTTGGTGTGCCTCAGCAGCTTACTGCCAAAACTCCATGACAGGGAGTGTGGCATTCTGTCTTGAAGCCATGTTGGTGCCAAGATTCTGCTTGGTGAAGTCCATGCATGAGTCTAGGGCAGATATGTTGATTTGGTGCATTCATCACCCTCACAGGCAACTGAAAATTCAACTTTTTGACATAACCCCCTCTAACTCCCTGTACCACAGCATGTTATTATGTTAGGCAGAGTAAGTGTAAAGGTCAGCTTTTAGTGTATGAACAAGGCTTGTACGAAGGCATCAATGTATTTTGCAATACTCCTAGTATGGTAACGAGACAACAAAAACGTTGTTGGAAAACGCTAAACATTTGTGTTAAAATGTTAGTGTAAAACTTCTTCAACTACTATAAACAGATTGAAAGCTCCACCAAATCCTCCAAATCTCCACCAAATCCTCCAAAGCTCCTCCAAATCCTCCAAATCTCCACCAAATCCTCCAAAGCTCCTCCAAATCCTCCAAAGCTCCACCAAATCAACATTGGTAATTGACAGTTGTGGTCCCTCTCTTTTCTCATGATGATATACCAGTAACTGAAACACTAACCCCTCCTCATGTTTCTATCCAGTGATCCACAGGTTTCCTCAGGTTTCCACAGGTTTCCTCAGGGTTCCACAGGTTTCCTCAAGTTTCCACAGGTTAACACTGGTTTCCACAGGTTTCCTCAGGTTTCCACAGGTTTCCTCAGGTGTCCACATTTCCACAGGTTTCCTCAGGTTTCCTCAGGTGTCCACGTTTCCACAGGTTTCCTCAGGTGTCCACGTTTCCACAGGTTTCCTCAGGTGTCCACGTTTCCACAGGTTTCCTCAGGTTTCCACAGGTTAACACTGGTTTCCACAGGTTTCCTCAGGTGTCCACGTTTCCACAGGTTTCCTCAGGTTTCCACAGGTTTCCACAGGTTTCCACAGGTTTCCACAGGTTTCCACAGGTTTACACTGGTTTCCACAGGTTTCCTCAGGTGTCCACGTTTCCACAGGTTTCCTCAGGTTTCCACAGGTTTCCTCAGGTTTCCACAGGTTTCCTCAGGTTTCCACAGGTTTCCGCTGGTGGCCCACAGTAACTCTCTGCTGAAGGAGAAGAGGTAGAAGAAGGCCCATACCAGAATCACAATGTGGGAGATGCCACTGAAAGAGAGGATCCAATGGCTGTTGTAGCCCATACCTGTGGGGGACACAGTGCAGCAATGACCTTTGACATGCAGATTCCCATGACCTATCTGACACACTGCATCAAAACTACAGAAAAGTGAAAACACTGAAATGAAGGATCGCAGGTTTAGGTCAATCGAACATACAGTAAATATATGACATAGTGTATGTTCTACACACAAGTGAAGATCCTGGGTCTTAAGCACATCAAAGTACAAGCACATTGTTTACATTTTAATTAATTACTTAAATAACACTTCCAGGGCAAGTATGATTGATGAGTTTGAAGTAACTGTATTCTGTAATCAGCCTGGAATATGTAATAATACAAAACATTTAATGGGGATTACAATATAAAAGCTGTTTAAAAAAATATGATTACATTTGAGATTGCATAATCAAATATCAAGAGCAAGATTATATGAAACTTTATCAAGTCTTCACACACGCTGCCTTCCAAGACTTCCATCAAGTCTTCACACACACATCACGTATCATAGACCAGACATTTACTATGCTGTTGCTACTTCTGTTTTGCTTCTATGTTGATGCAAAGGCCCTGGTAGCAACATCAACAATGTCTATTAGTGTTTTAAACTAATTAAAGTATGCTGGAAATAATTTGATGATGGTCAGACAATAAACATGGAAGCATGTTAGTCTGATAATTGTGAAACCTTTGTCGTTCCGTGTATAACACAGCATACACGACGTCTAACTCTAGGAGTTATATCAGCTGTTCAACTTGCTACCACGGGATGGCAGTGCTTTGTCATAGGTGGTCAGCTGAACCGTTAAGTTACTAATCAACTCATATCCTCCTTCTAATAGATTTAGTAGACTTTGACTATGTTTTTAAGTTTACTTCTTTGATTTTGTAAATGTTGTATTCTTAATAGAATAAATTGTAATTTTAACCTTTTTCTTCTTTTTGTACAGGTAGGATATTCTGATAGTGTTGCCAATTAGACTATGCAGTGAGCGGAAGGCTGTCTTCATCGTAAATAAATGGCCTATACTACACCCCCATCTACAACCGTCGGTGATGGCGGCCTCCGCTGAAACTAAAAGATTCCGCTGCTTGTCATACATTATTGGTCTCAACACACTGTATCCGGGAACAGATAATATAGAAATGAGGCAAAATGAAGAAATAAACTGCTTTTAAAATCGTCCTCTTTGGGTTATAGTTGATAGCCCACATAACCGCTGCACAGAAATGGTGGAGTTGCAGACTGGAACTCTGGGCGCTGAAGTCGGTGAGCTCATTCTAGCTGCACGGGAAGGAGGGCGGGGTCTAGTAGCATCATCGCTCTCGAGGCATTGTACCGCTGCTGATGCTGAGCTGTAGCGGAGAAAAAACCAAGGTCCATGGATACGATTTTAGAAATCTTAGGCCATAATACATTGTGGAGATTAATTACACGGTAAGAATACATTATTTCTATTTAAATCATATGTTATTATATTAAATATCCTACCTGCAAAATAACATACAGGACAGTTATGCTTTTGTAGCTGGTTGGTTGGAATTCTCAGGAAGAGAGCAAGCGTTTTTTATTACTGTTGTTATTATCACGCTAAAGTCAGGATGTTGTATTACATCAATGTAAGAAGTCTCATCTTATGCTTTTCACAATTATTGTCCATTACGATTGTTAAGTATTACAAACGGGCTGTATCTGTCCGAATTAGCGATCTTGGCCTGCTGATTTGGACGCATAGCCTATTGCCGTTTAAAGATGACGAAGAAATTGATGTTGGCTGCTAAAGCCAAGGAATGTTATGTCCATGGCCATTTTCAGCGATGAATTTATACGATGCGCTGGCAACATCTATTTCTCTGCTAGGTACTGAAACATATATCTTCTAATGGACACATGTTGGGTAAATCCTATCAGTTGTCGGTGCCGTGGGTAAATCAGCTATGCATTGCTCTTTTTTCTAGCAAAAGCATAATGCCAGGGCTGTTGTTTCGGTCATTCACTTGTCCCATCTGGAATGCTTATTGTTTTTTTTAAAGTGTTTATACGAATAGGTCAAGGACCATAATATTCCAATTAAACGTAATGTTGAATAGCAACAAGAGCAGTTGCTTCCCATAAAAACACTAACATCAGTTTAGTCACAAAATGAAAACTTAGCCTTTTTCCTGCTTAATCAGAATGAATCATACTTTAGTCAGAATGACAACTATGTACAGACACTAGCATGACAAGTTAGGCCAATCAGGCTGTAGATACAGGCCTACGGTTCCAAACTATCATTCCAATACTGGGTACATAACACTGTTTCAAAGCATAACTTATTGCCCTAATGCCTGACCACATGGATAATAGTTTGAATCTTTTGGATGTCATGGTCATTCTCTTGTGGCTGGCTGGTATGCAAGGGATGAGATGTTAAGACAGGCCCAGTAGAGCAAAGGCCTTCCTTACTGCTGTCCTGTCAGAGAGAGTATTTAATAATTCATATGAACTTAATATTTACTTGGACTCTAATAGTTAATATTGTCCTGAAATGGACCTATGGAAATGGTACAGTAAGTACAATGAATACTAATACAATATAAGTGTCAGGGGAAGACATTATTGATAGTACAACCTAAATGTGTGGACTATACCTCAGTCATATCGGTTCTCTGTAGATACACAACATCAAGGTGACCACCATTTTAAGTAGACATAAAAAGGCCCGAGAATTTTAGCCAATGCCGCTGAAACCAGTGATCAGAGACTACGTCTGACGAGCTCTCTGTTTACTAATAGAGCATTTTGCGTAGGGGGACTGTGCTGACTGAATGGCAAGTGCTGTCCCTGCCAAATAATCAGACCGGTAGGATAATATTTACTGCCTGGCAAAATGATTAGTCCTCAGTTCCTCTGGGCCAGCCAGGCTGCATCCCAAATGACTCTAGTCTATATATTATGTACTACTTTGGGGATTGGCCTTGCTACCCAAACTCCTTACTCCAGCTAAACACTACGCCACACCCATGGACGTTAGTTTCTTCCCCAGCAATGATTCTGGACCTGAGAACCTCTCAAACGATTTCTAGATTTAAGTAAAACAATTCAAATGTTCTGATTGGTCCCAGAAACCATTGGGTTTAGCCAAAGCCAGAACAAAGTGGGTTCAAGGTGCGTATTGACAATGTTTCATTGGCTTTGAAACTCTAGTTAGAGATTATCCAGTTGCAGATGACTATTTTCTATAATCCCCTTCACCACAAATGACTTCAACAGTGTCAGTCTCAGACTGAAGGATGTACATCGAGCAGCCAATCATATAGGTTAGATTCATCAGGCAACCAGGAAATAGGGTGCCATTGCCATTTGGGATCTGGCAGAGAGACCCAACTACACCATCTGCAAAGATGACATAACCCTGGATTCTCTTAACAAGTGGGTCCGAACATGTCATTTCCCCCCCTGCACGTCTGTCCGTCGGTCTGGGAATGAAAGGACATGGGCTATTTGTAGGGAAGTCAAATCTGATCTGTCTGTGTCTGGCATTAGGAATTACATTCCAGCAGCAGCATGCACTTTGAAAAAGTTAGTAACTGGGAAACACAGTAAGCCTTGCTGAACTAGCAGGAATGTAATCATGCATACATACGTACTGTCTACATACACACACATACATCATATAAACATACATGTATACACACATACTTATATACTTACATACAAACATACATACATACTGTCAACATACACACACATACATGATATAAACATACATGTATACACACATACTTATATACTTACATACAAATATACATACGTACTGTCAACATACACACACATACATAATATAAACATACATGTATACACACATACTTATATACTTACATACAAATATGCATACGTACTGTCTACATACACACACATATATAATATAAACATACATGTATACACACATACTTATATACTTACATACAAACATACATATGTACTGTGTACATACACACACATACATAATATAAACATACATGTATACACACATACTTATATACTTACATACAAACATACATGCAATGTGTCGCATGTGAATTGAAAGGTGTTCCGTAGTACAGTACATACTGTATGTACTATGGAACATATCACATTACTTGCCACTGGTAATGGCAAAATGACAACAGAGTATTTGTTGTCAGCAAAAGATTACATTGGACATGTGCCAAATCCTTGTGAATAGATGGAAGGACATAGCTGCTATTAGGTGAATGGTCATCCTGTGGTGAGCAGAAGCTCTTACTGATTATCATCACAAATGAAGTGGAATCAAACAGCGATGATGTGTAGCAATCAACCGTAAACAATTATGACATTAGCATCCAACACGATGTAACACACTGACTACATAAACAACGATTAGTAAAATAGAGTGTTAACACCTGACCTTTGCTTACGACTGTGACGCTCTGCAGAGTCCGGTTGGACACACGTATCTGAGGTCCCGATGGAGAGAGTGAAGTGGGTCATGATGCCAGTGTGTGACTGTCTCGTAGCCTACTGGTCAGACCGGCGCCATACATCAGCGAGTGGAACAGGGCCATTCTGGCTGCGGAAACCACGCTGCACTCTGCGTTCTCTCACTGTTTTCATCGGCTTTACTTGCCTTTGGTTTTGGAGTTCCTGCACCGCGGATCTAAATCCCAGGGTGAAGAGATATAGATGTGAGGAACAGATGGAGTGGTTCCTCTATGGTCTTAAAACCCAGTGTGTCCTGCATCAGGTCTGTGGTGTTCAGGATTATTGTCAGAAAATGACTCCAATTGAAAGAGATAATAGTAAATATAAGAGGACACTGAAGTTCAAGGCCTTTCAAGACATCACATTCCTTGACCCCATCCACTTAACAAGCAACTTGAGTTGCCTGTGTAGTTGCTACACAGTAAAAACTACAACTACTTTGTAGCTGTTCCAGTCACAGGCTGAATTACATCAACAATAAGAAAATGTTAATACAAGGTAAAATCAGCAGACAAGGATGTCCACACATCCTCAAAGTCACCTGACAGGAAGTGATACAGGTGTTTGGTTTATAAGTGTCATACTGAGGGCCAGCAGTATCTAAACAACAACTAGTTACCTCATTCCCACTACTGTAAAACCCTGTGATTGGTGGAGGCATGGGTAACAATGGAGATTTCCCTCCATATTTTTTAGACCCGTTACGTTCATGTCAGAGAGGGGAAATAAACAAGTGCACACATCAGGAGGGAGAGAAAATAACTGGTCCATATGTTATGTTTATGAGAATAAAAACCCATGGGATCTTGCCCCAGCACCACCCCTGGAACGGGTAAGTAATCTGATTTATTTGTAGCATACACACTGATAGCCCCGCCCCCTGGTTCTATAGTCTACCGCAATGTCTCTGTAGCATTGGCTGTTTCTGGGTTAATACAGCCTTAGCACTCATGTCTGCTGTGTTGTAACAGAAGAGGCAGTCCGTGTCGTTTGGCAGTGCATGGCTAGGACCCGCAGTCTCCCCCACCAGGCCTTATTCACAGCTTAGACCAGTCCAGAGGATTTATACTGTATGGTATCGTTGGTCCAGCAAGAAAAATGGTGTATGTTCAATATTTCACCACAGCTTAATTCCGGGGGCTTTAATTCTGTCTCTGGTGCAGGGGAATAGTTGACTTACAGCCTTAGCTAAAAATAAAGTTGAAAAAGGAGGGGGGCACACAAGATTTTTGGTTGAAGATGATAAATATCCACCAACATATCCTGTTTCCTCCCAGGTTAATTACAGGGCAAAAGTCACATTATGAAATAGAAATTATATAAGTTCCCAAAAGTGAACATGTATGGAAAATACATTCTCTTTAAGTATTACAGATGGCATCAAGTAAAAAATGTACAGTTGTGCTCAAATGTTTGCATACCCTTGGAGAATTGGTAATATACATCTCCGGAAAAAATTAAGAGACCACTGCACCTTTTTCTTTCCTTTCCAAAAAAGTTGAAAAGGAATGTTTTGAGTGAGGAACAGAAGCGTTCAATTTACATTAGTCTCTTAATTTTAACCCTTCTGTTCCTTACTCAAAACCTTCCTTTTCGACTTTTTTGGAAAGGAAAGAAAAAGGTGCAGTGGTCTCTAAATTTTTTCCGGAGATGTATGTACTATTTTTAAAGAAAACATGAATGAGCAGGCAAAACTCATTTCTTTTATTTCTTATGGGATTCATATTCAACTGTAGATCATAACAGAATGGCACATCATAAAACAAAACATGGCAACGAAGAAAACAATGAACTGACCCCTGTTCAAAAGTCTGCATACCCTAAGTTCTTAATATTGTGTATTGCCCCCTTTAGCATCAATGACAGTGTGCAGTCTTTTGTAATAGTTGTCTATGAGGCCCCGAATTCTTGCAAGTGGTATAGCTGCCCATTCGTCTTGACAAAATGCCTCCAGGTCAGGCTTAGTCTTTGGTCATCTTGCATGAACGTTTGAGATCTCCCCAGAGTGGCTCGATGATATTAAGGTCAGGAGACTGTGATGGCCAATCCAGAACCTTCTCGTTTTTCTGCTGTAACCACTTGTGCTTGTCGTGCTGGAAAGTCCAGGAGCGTCCCATGCGCAGCTTTCGTGCAGAAGAATGCAAATTGTCTGCCGGTATTTTCTGATAACATGCTGCATTCATCTTGCCATCAATTTTCCCAAGATTTCCCTTGCTTTTGAGCTCACACACCCCCAAAACATCAGTGAGCCACCACCATGCTTCACAGTGGGGATGGTATTCTGTTCACTTTAGGCCTTGTTGACCACACTCCAAACATAGCGCTTATGGTTGTGACCATAAAGCTCTATTTTGGTCTCGTCACTCCAAATTACATTGCGCCAGAAGCTGTGAGGCGTGTCAAGGTGTTGTCTGGCATATTGTAACCAGGCTTTTTTGTGGCATTGGCGCAGTAAAGGTTTCTTTCTGGCAACTTGACCATGCAGCTCATTTTTTTTCAAGTATCGTCATATTGTGCTCCTTGAAACAACCACATTGTCTTTTTCCAGAGCAGCCTGTATTTCTCTTGAGGTTACCTGTGGGTTTTTCTCTGTATCCCAAACAATTCTTCTGGCAGTTTTGGCTGAAATCTTTCTTGGTCTACCTGACCTTGGCTTGGTATCAAGAGATCCCCCGGATTTTCCACTTCTTAATAAGTGATTGAACAGTACTGACTGGCATTTGCAAGGCTTTGGATATCTTTTTATATCCTTTTCCATCTTTATAAAGTTCCATTAAATTGTTACACAGGTCTTTTGACAGTTCTTTTCTGCTCTCCATGGCTCAGTATCTTGCCTGCTCAATGCATCCACGTGAGAGCTAACAAACTCATTGACTATTTATACACAGGCACTAATTGCAATTTAAAAAGCCACAGGTGTGGGAAATTCACCTTTAATTGCCATTTTCACTTGTGTGTGTCACCTTGTGTGTCTGCAACAAGGCCAAACATTCAAGGGTATGTAAACTTTTGATCAGGGCCATTTGGGTGATTTCTGTTATCATTATGATTTTGAAAGGAGCCAAACAACTATGTCATAATAAATGGCTTCATATGATCACTATCCTTTAATATAAGACAGTTTTTTTGCATGATCAGTCATATTTTCAAAATCAATGCCAAAATTTCACAGTTTCTGCCAGAGTATGCAAAACTATGAGCACAACTGTAGATATAATTGGTTTCTAGAAACATTCTATTATGGACTAGATCTGCAGTGATTCTGCTGAAAATGACCTAAACATAATGACCCTGAACAAGAT
Organism: Esox masquinongy; assembly: GCA_016801175.1. Classification (NCBI taxonomy): domain Eukaryota; kingdom Metazoa; phylum Chordata; class Actinopteri; order Esociformes; family Esocidae; genus Esox; species Esox masquinongy. The sequence goes on from JACXGI010001520.1 coordinate 12,062, forward strand.
CAGCCTGGTCATAATGGGAAAAACAAATTGTCAAACACTGGTATTTAATGTCCAATATTCAAAATAACTTGGATAAAATTAGTTCTGATATGTTATATATTGAGACAAACACTCCACTCTATACACATTTCACTAGTGATCTGATCTGTGATCTGAATTTTGTTAAATGAGTACCTAAAAAGCTGGTCATGAATCAACATTTATCACGCAGTCACTTCAGATTGAGGAGTACTGTTCAAAGCAATGGATTTTGTACAATCAAGACTAAATTGAACTTATGGGGCCGGTTTCGCAAACACAGATTAAGCCTAGTCTAGGACTAAAAATACAGGCTTAATGGAGTTTTCTATTCAACTTGATTTTTTAGTCCTAGACTAGGCTTAATCCATGTTTGCAAAATCGGCCCTTAGACAACAATTACACACATTTCCAACTCTTTTGGTCTGAGTTAAAAAATGCTCCCTAACACAATGCAGAATGTTGTAGACTAGAGCGTCCATGGGGTCTGTTCACCAGGCTGGATGATTGAAGTCCTTAATCTCAGTAATATTTGACACCCAGGCAGGGCAAAGCTGAGGCCTTGTGGTCCCGTCTCATTAGTGCAGAATGTGGCTGCTGCAGGGTATTTAACGGTGGTTCAGGTTGCTGCCGTGAATAATGTGTGTGACAGCCCTTATGCCTTAACTCCTCCACTTGGATTAAATATTAAGACCGGTTCTTACTCCACACTACTGGGTTCCTAAGATGGCGAGGGAGGGAGGGCTTTGCGGTGGTGGGGGGGGGGGGGTGCTGAGTCAATGCTAACAGATGATTCATAAACCTACAGTTAGGTCTGGAAATAATTGGACACTGACACAAGTTTTGTTATTTTGTCTGTTTACCAAAATTTTTTCAAGTTACAGTTAAATAATGGGCTTAAAGTTTGGTCTCTCAGGTTTAATTTAAGGGTATTCACATCCAAATTGGAGGAAGGGTTTAGAAATTACAGCTCTTTAATACTGTATGTAGCCCGCTCTTTTTCAAGGGACCAAAAGTAATTGGTCAGTTGACTCAAAAGCAGTTTCATGGACAGGTGTGGGCTATTCCTTCGTTATTTCTTCAGCAATTAAGCAGGTAAAAGATCTGGAGTTGATTCCAGGTGTAGCTTTCACATTTGGAAGCTGTTGCTGTGAACCCACAACATGCGGTCAAAGGAGCCCTCAATGGAAGTGAAACAGGCCATCCTTAGGCTGCAAAAAAAAAATTCCATCAGAGAGATAGCACAAACATTAAGAGTGGCCACATCAACAGTTTGGTACATTTTGAGAAAGAAAGGATGGATCGTAGGATCCTTTCCATGGTAAAGAAAAACCCCTTCTCAACATCCAGCCAAGTGAAGAACACTCTCCAGGAGGTAGGCATATTATTATCCAAGTCTACCATAAAGAGAAGACTTCACAAGAGCAAATACAGAGGGTTCACCACAAGTTGCAAACCATTCATAAGCCTCAAGAATAGAAAGGCCAGATTAGACTTTGCCAAAAAAAAAAATCAGCCCAGTTCTGGAACAGCATACTTTGGACAGATGAAACTAAGATCAACCTGTACCAGAATAATGGGAAGAAAAAAGTATGGAGAAGGCTTTGAACGGCTCATAATCCGAAGCATACCACATCATCTGTAAAACACGGTGGAGGCAGTGTGATGGCTTGGGCATGCATTGCTTCCAATGGCACTGGGTCACTAGTGTTTTAAGGCAAAAAAGTGGAATATTCTGCAATGGCCGGGTCAGTCACCTGATCTCAAACCCATTGAGCATGCATTTCACTTGCTGAAGACAAACTTAAGGCAGAAAGACCCAGGAACAAACAACGACTGAAGACAGCTGCAGTAAATGCCTGGCAAAGCACCACAAAGGAGGAAACCCAGCATTTGGTGATGTCCATGCGTTCCAGACTTCAAGCAGTCATTGCCTGCAAAGGATTCTCAACAAAGTATTAAAAATGAAAATTTTACTTGTGATTGTGTCATTTGTCCAATTAATTTGAACCCCTGAAATAAGGTGACTGTGTATGAAAATGGTTGCAATTCCTAAATGTTTCATATGATATTTTTGTTCAACTTTTTTGAATTAAAGCTGAAAGTCTGCACTTCTGCATCTCGGTTGTTTCATTTCAAGTCCATTGTGGTGGCGTACAGAGCTAAAGTTATGAAAATTGTCAGTGTCCAAATATTTCTGGACCTAGCTGTATATTGGGAGCCTGGATGTTGTCCAAACTACAGAACACTTTAATGTCAAACTAATTATGTTGAACAAATGTTGTCTCAATGACATAACAGGAACACAGTACTGTAGCACTATACTGTCCTTCATTCCTTCAATTTATATTGTTTTCTAGTCTGTTCTATAAACAGTGTGTAATTTCGGTTGGCGTATATTTCTATATATACACATATATGTGTATATATATATATATATATATATATATATATATAAACACAATATTATAGTCTATAGTGGGCTATTTATTTATTTTTGGAATTTTAGTTTGAACGGTTGCAGGGTTTTTATTTCTGCTGACCAAAAATATGAGGCCAAGACAATGTCTACTTAAATTATTAGTAAGGAGAGAAACTTAAAGCAAATCCATGAGAAAAGTGATAGGCTGAGGCAAAACAGTGAGGGGGACACAGGGAGAGTCTATAAACAAAGGCATGTGCAGAGCTTGTTCTTGCACATGCTCAGAAGTAACTTACTTTTGAGTAAAGGTGAGGATCGGCTGCCACCGAGTTTCGGCAGCCAACAGTTTATTCCTCCAGAGACATTTAGCTCACTCTGGGAATCTCTTAGTCGGGCCTGGTGTTCCTGTCCACTGTGAAGAATATACCCCCTTCTGTGTGTCCTCCTTGACAATCCTAATGAGTGGTCCTAATCAAAGACTGCCATGTAAAACACACCACACCGCTGCAAGGCTAGGCTGTTTGAGGAAGGGTGAGGCAGAAGAGAGGAGGACAGGACTGGGTGAAGGGGGGAGCATCTGCCTCCGCCATGCTCCATTGCTGCTGGTGCATCCTTCAGACAGCAGTATGCCCTCCTGACACGGCCTGGCCCTCAGATCTCAACAGGCCCTCAGATCTCAACAGGCCCTCACATCTCAACAGGCCCTCACATCTCAACAGGCCCTCCCATCTCAACAGGCCCTCACATCTCAACAGGCCCTCACATCTCAACAGGCCCTCACATCTCAACAGGCCCTTACATCTTAACAGGCCCTCACATCTCAACAGGCCCTCACATCTCAACAGGCCCTCACATCTCAACAGGCCCTCACATTTTAACAGGCCCTCACATCTCAACAGGCCCTCACATCTCAACAGGCCCTTACATTTTAACAGGCCGTCACATCTCAACAGGCCCTCACATCTCAACAGGCGTAACGACACAAGGGGGTGCTTGTGGAAGTGCCAGAGAATAATGACGGGATTTGGAGCATTCAGGAGCACACATTGTGCTGGCTACGGCAAGATTTAATTTGCCCCTTGATGCCCGAGTGATTGTTGCGAAAGGTTGTTGAAATACCATGGTGGTGATGACGAGTGCCCCAATTGGTTATGGGAAAGTTTTCAAAAGCACTACTGATTCAACACAATGTGCCAATGCTTGTTTCAAAGTGACAATAGCATGTGATTACTGACATCTGAAGCCTTGTTTGATCATGTGCTGAGAGTCCTTTGACTTCTGAACCCTGACCTTGTATGTCACTGTTCATGTAACTAACTAATGCCAGTACTCGTTGGTCTTACACTGAAAGTATGGTCTCCGATATGCAGGTCATGCGTGAACATGCGCACTGGACAAGACACATTGTTTTAAGGTTCCTTTGAACTTCATTAGTTCAGGTACGGGAAGTCTGTTTAGGCATCACATTCTGTGAAAAGTATCTACTCATGGTCATTTTCCCGCCCAGAAGTGTTTTTCTTCCAGTGCAGTGACTTGAGTTCATCTTAGACGCACTGGTGCTTGTAGCTGCAGATCACCTCACATTGAACAGTGTGGAGGCAGCACCACGTTATATCCCCAAATTTTTCTCAGAAGAAAAAAGCTAGGATGATTTTCATTCGGTTGTATTATCCGTTTTGTCATTCCGATGTGGCATGAACCATAGCGAGTCTGGTCATGTCATCCATTTTCTTTTAGCATCAAATGGTCCAGACCCAAAAGAGCAATACCAGATGTACTCGCTATTGGAAAAGCTATAAATACTATAGAGCACATCTATAGGTTGCTTTGCGATGGTATTCTTGTGCTTTCTCATCTGCATCTCATGTTGCCAATCAATTGCCGAACCATAAAGCTACAAGTAGCCACGCTCACTTGGACAACGGCCATGGGCACCAGGCATGAGTAGACTGATAAGCGGAAGAGGAAAAAATTTGAGAACAGAATCTTCATCTGACATCTGTAATCTTTTTATAGTTTTGTCCCCTGCTTCTGGTTTATGAGCGTATTATACATTAGGGTTGTGGCAAGGTCAACAGTGGGTGAAATTACAGCACATAAATTCTATGGCTTTTTTAAAGAGAGTTTCCATATGCGGAGCCAGAGTCTGGTGCTCAATCCCTGTGTGTCCCCTGGTTACTCTTGTCCTCTTCACCTCTGCACGACGCTATTTCTATTATGTCTGACAACAAAGTAAACATTAAAAAAACAACCTAAGGAGAGTACATTTTAAATGAATACCCTGCGGCTTTAATAGCAGTGAGTCAGAGACTAGTCTGTAATTTTCTCCCTGACGCGGGGAAGTCTCCTCCATCTCTTCTCCCTGGCTTGATTTGTGTAGGACATTGCTGCTGTTCACAGGCATGTTGCTGGGATACGCCTGGACATTCTGTCAGTGAACGCTCACCAGCTGCCTCCTTTCTCCAGACCCTCCTTTCGTGGCAGTTTTGCCTCGGCCAATCATTTCAGACCACTGTCATGTCGCCTCATGCAAGTACACAGCAACATGCTGCCCTGCAGACCGAGCATTGTGTACAACTCCCTCCCATCCCCACTGACTGCTCAACCAATCACAAACAACACCCACTGTCTTATCAGCCAACATGTAGGTGTGTCAAATGTGCACTGTGGTATTCCTTAACTTGGATGAGTAGCTTGCACATTACTGCGGTCAGAAAGCTTTTTTTTCCAGCCGTGATAGTTTACAGTGTTACCCCTTAAGACTGTACTGATTTGACGTTAATATAATGGATCATTTCACAGTGAAGTGACCGCTGGCATACACTGTGTTCTTTCTCTCATCAGCCACAGTGAGGCGGAAAACCTGACCCATGTTTACCCACTATAAAGCTGTCTGACCTATGTATCTCAAAAGCTCACTACCAATGGCTGATGTCAACATTGGCTTGCTGGCACCATGCAATTAACTGCCTCATATCAACTTTAATAACCAACACATGTAAACAGTTAAATGTTCAATTCAATATGTATCTCTGAAATGTTACATATTGTGTGATGGAAATGTAATGTAGGAACATTGTCAGGCTTTAATGTAATGCTGGACTGTCTTGATATCAACTATATAGAGTCCATAATTGAGATGAGCTTCATGGTCCTTCAATGTCAATTTTTCATTCCTCCCCACACACAGCTCTTCTGTCTACTAAGATAATGAGGAAGAGGAAAAACTGGAAATCTCTGGAGGGCATCCATTCATTTCCATGAAGTCTCAATGAAAGCATTGGAGCTGTAGTATTTGACTAAATGGCGAAGAAGGGGCGTACCAAGGGCGAGAAGCCTGAAGCGCTCATCTCTGCGCTACAGGCAGCTAACGAAGATCTCAGGTCCAAACTGACAGACATTCAAATAGAACTGCATCAAGAGAAATGCAAGGTAGGTCATGTTGGAACACTATATTGCATATCAATCATAGCTTGTCAGATATTATACAAATTTTAGAAAGACGTAATCAGAATCATTACCTTTCACCACCAGTTGGCTGTTTCAGTGTTATACTATTTACCCTAAATAGCTCGAGATCAAGAGAACCTTCTCTGGGCTCACTGAAATGCTTTTGGATTGTAACCCAATTCTCATTGTCTCTTCTTCCTGTCTCCCTGGTTCCTGTCTCCCTGGTTCCTATCTCCCTGGTTCCTGACTCCCTGGGTTCCTGTCTCCCTGGTTCCTGTCTCCCTGGTTCCTG
>JACXGI010001520.1:18343-47013 GCA_016801175.1 Esox masquinongy
TCCTGTCTCCCTGGTTCCTCTCTCCCTGGTTTCTGTCTCCCTGGTTCCTCTCTCCCTGGTTCCTGTCTCTCTGGTTCCTGTCTCCCTGGGTTCCTGTCTCCCTGGTTCCTGTCTCGCTGGTTCCTCTCTCCCTGGTTCCTGTCTCCCTGGTTCCTGTCTCCCTGGTTCCTCTCTCCCTGGTTCCTGTCTCCCTGGGGGCTAGGTGAGTAAGTTGGAGCGGGAAAAGGTCCAAGAGTGCAAGCGGATCCGGGAGCAGGAGCAGCACCGGCACACGGCCACACTGACAGAACAGAGGGCCAAATGGCACGAGGAGAAGCAGAAGGAGCTTCAGGCGCTAAGAGAGAACCTGGTCCGCCAGCATGAACAGGAGCAGGCCCGAACGGCCAAGATCAAGGACCAGGAGAACCAACGACTCAAGGCGGCCCTGAGCGCCATGCGGGACGGTAGCGGGGAGAAGGTGCGCACAGCGCTGACCCTGGAAGCCAGGGAGGAGGCGCGGCGCTTCTTCGACATAGAGAGGGTCAAGCTGCTACAGGAGATCTCGGAGCTTAAGCAGACCAAGAAGCAGACGGACGAAGCTCTAAGCACCATGATCCAGGCAGACAAGATGAAGGCCGGGGACCTGCGCTCTGAGCACCAGATGCACCAGGAGCAGATCACTAAGATCAAGTGGGACAGTGAGAGGGACATCCGCAGGCTGGTAAACTCTGGCTCTGGGTCTGCAGAGGGTTTCGTTGCAGATGCGTTTCTTGTTAAATAATATTTAAGTCAGCTAGCAGACGCTCTTATGCAGAACGTTTTACCGTAGCAGTTGCGTACATTTTGATCTTGCAGATATACTGTAGTCTTAGCTCTGCTTTCTCATTGCCCCATGCAGATAGTTAGGAAGGAAACATCTCTCAGAACGCTTCGGCGCTTCCTCAACAACTGTAGTTAAGTTGGCGCTCTCTGCATGAGAAACAGAATGCTAGGTCCAGCAAGTCTGAACGTAATAGTGAGGAAGATCATTCACTCTTGTCAGCTCATTGTTATGGTTCTTAACAAAGCTACTGTAGTTGTTACAACTTCAAAGAAACCAATTAGGTGTGTAATTGATTGTACAAGGCTTATTAACCTAATGATCTAAGACAATTGCTTATATTAACCAATAGAATATTAGTTTCAATGTTACATTTTTTTTTTTTAAATGATCCATAGTTTCAAACTGAGTAATTTGTCCAATATGTTATGAATGTCCCACCCCCTGGAAACATGTTTAGTAGGATAAATAAGAATTGGTTTTACGTTTCCGTAAATATTTCCATAATCGCAAAATAATTCATTTAAATGGGTGTGCCTTCTTGCCTTCAGTGTGAAGAAGGATACTTCATTCGTCATTTGTGGGAATTACTAATTGTCATTAGAGGGAAATGACAGGTCAACAAACTACGGTTTATACCGTAGTTTCCAGTACACACACATGTCTTTGCCTATTTGGAACATCCATTTTGTCACATAGCTGTTAGACTCTCTAAGATACTGTAGGCTATGCAAGGTGTTTGGCTAGAGTACGGAGCAGAACACATTCTATTATTTGCTTTCATTGAGTGAATCGGAAAACATTTTTGCATTGAAATTTAATGACCGTATTAGATTATTTGATTTAAGTAGCGTTAGACAGACCAATAAGCATTAATGGTTTAAGGAGTGGCTCCGTAACCTTGTCCCAATATTTCATGTTCACTCCAGACTAAATGTGACATGATACAAATTCCTATATTTCAAATAGTACCCACTTTCATATGACACTATTTTGTCAGTCTGTCGGTCGATCGAAGCTCATACAGATGTATGCTCTTCCTGTCCACCTAATTCTCACTGAGCACTCTCTAAGTTTCCTGCCTGCTATTTCTTCCTTCAGGTGGACGAGATCAAGTCAAAGGACCGCACCATCTTCTCTTTAGAGAAGGAGTTGGAGAACGCCTTTGGCTTGCTGCAGAAGCTGCAGATGCAGAAGGATGCCCTGGACGACCAGCTGTTCCTGGTCAAGGAGGCGGAGTGTAACCTGGGCAGCCCAAAGAGAGAGATCCCCGGGCGGGCCGGCGACGGGGCAGAGCACTGTGGCAGCCCGGTACGACATAGAAATGCTGAGGGGAACTTGGAAATGGTACAAATGCTGCCTTTAGATTATAGAAATTTACTAATGAAGCCAGTCTGAAAGAAAGGCCTTCTCAGGCTGAGTAGCTTGGGTCTGAGGAGTAGAGCAGGCCTGGGATCTGTATACAGTAATACAGGGATGCACCGGTACCAGTGTGGGAATTGGGTCGATACTGGGCTCGTGTACTCGTACTCACAGAAATATGCCGATACCACGCGCCGATACCAAGTCGTGGAAACATGACGTGAAACTCGATAGTTGTGTCGCCTCCTGCCTGCATAAGTAAAGAATATAGAACTCAGATTGACAGAGCGGGAAGACCGAGATGTCAGCAATGACACAAGTAGAGTGCAATCTCTGCTCTGCTAAACTGTCAAGGGGAGAAAAGGAAAAACACTAATTTAACGCAAGGAATTTGATCAAACATCTTTAGACACAACTCAGCAAATTAATTTTGAGCTAGGCACCACTAAGCATTGTGTTAAACTGAGTAACATTTCTTAAGAAGTTTACCTCCACCACCAATAGTATCTATGAAATGTATGGCTTTTGCCACTGGCCGTTTTGATAGCTTATTTGCCTTATATAGACCTTCTAGTATCTTGGAAAAGTCATAAGAATTGAGCAATTGCTAGTGAGACTGAAGACGAACGTTACACTGACAAAGCTATTTCATTTCATGGCACCACAATGTTCATTTTTTTTCATTTGTGAATGACATTGATACAATAACTGTCAATATAGGTGACGATAACTGACATTTTTGTCAAGTGAAAAGACGAGAGAATCGTGGAAACACCAGAACCCGGTCCACAACATGTTTCTAGGGGACTTTTGTTTTTTTACTGAAAAAATCCTACCTAGTGCAGCTTTGAGTACTTGGTATCGGTACTCGGCATTCACAAGTACCCAAATATAAGTGCTTGTACTTGTACTCGGTCTGGACAACAAAGTGGTATTGATGCATCCCTACAGAAGTACTGTATAATCAGTGACCTGTTACCTACACTAAAGCCTACCAGAGAAATCGCATTAATGGTCAGAAAATTGTCTATAAGACTGTTATTCTGGAAGTCTGTTAGTCTAGAAAACTGTTACGTTTTAATGGAATCTAACATTCTGCTCTGCTTGGGAATCACAGCAGGACAGAAAACTTTGTTTTCCTTTTCTGAAAAGATGTGTCAGTGATAAATAGTAGTGAAATTCAGAACTACTGTCCTGTAAGTTGTTAAAAAAAGTTAATGATATTATTAAAAAAATCATCACAATAAATAATTATTGTGTATAGTTCACAATCTGTAATTTATTGTAATGCATATGCTAATCAGTGTAATGTGTTAAGTGAGACACCAGTAACCTAACAGTGTTATCTTTCCTAACAATCTAGGACATGCGCAGGAACCAGAGGCGCATGGCTGACCTCAATGCCACCATACGCAAGCTGGAGGATCGCAACTCACTGCTGGTGGACGAGCGAAATGAACTGGTATGACCTGGTCACGCTTCACTCCCCTTGCCTGGCAGAGAGGCCACCAATGAATCACATCGTGGGTGTGCCATAAATCTCCGCGTATTTCCTATTTAGTACTCACCTTTTCACCAGGACCCATAGGGAATAGTGTCATTTGGGCTAAAGATCTCACCCTGCATCACCTACACCGTCTTCTGGATTCATCAAACACGCGATAAATGCACCCAGGAAAACACCTGTACAGAACCTCTTTCCTCGGTGGACATTCTGCACCAAGCTGAAACGCTATTCTTTGTCCCCCTTCTCTTATTTCTTAATTTCCAACCCTTTTCTCCCTCTGTCCGTCTCTCTCTGTATTTCTCTCGGACTCACAGCTGAAGCGTGTGCGGGAGTCGGAGAAGCAGTGTAAGCCCATGCTGGAAAAGAACAAGATGCTGAATAAAAGGAATGACGACCTTAGCCTGGCCCTGCAACGCATGGAGGAGAAGCTCAAAGTCCTGGCCAAGGACAACCTGGAGTTGGTGAGTGACACAGAAACACAATTAAAGACCATTCAATTACAAGGGACATCTCTCAACCTAGCTAGTACCTTTCTGTCGCCATGGTGCGTGGGCAGCTTCAAAATGATCTCGACTGTAGTTTTTTTTTTTTACAAACAAAGCGTGCCTCAGTAGCTCATGAATACTGTCTGCAAGACATTGGCTACAGCCACATGTCCTCATCCATGTACAGTCTGTATAAGTCATGTGGATTTGGAAGAGCTAATCTTAAGGCTCTGGCCTCAGTACCCTAACCACTGACATTATTAATGATGAGCCTATAGCAAGACACGGATATGGATGTGCCTCCGCGTCAACTGGTTCTGCTCACAGCAGTAGTTTCTGTCTCTGTAGAAGGAGAAGATCAGCTCCCACCCTCCGCTGAAGAAAACCAACTGTAAATCTCTGAATGATCTGGATCAGGCGCAAGACGACCAGGAGATTGAATTCCTCAAACTTCAGGTGCTGGAGCAGCAGAGCATCATAGACGAGCTGACAAGAGTGAGTTCTACTTTTACAACTATGCCTTAGCCACTTCTATTACGCAGTCAATTATTGTATATGCATATAAAAAATCTGTTGAAAACAAATTCAACCAATCACAAGCTCAATTCAGACCGGATGTAATTTGACCTAATATGGACTGAAGTCTTTGCCGTACAGAACATTAATGTTGTATTTGTATGTTGTAATGTTGTATGTTGTATTAATTTTTAACTCAAATCCAATACCTACTTAAAACCTGAGACCACTGAGGGAATAACACCGGTGTTTAAAGCAATGTACTTTGTCTTGTGTTTGAGCGTCTTGTTTTGTCTGTTCTCCGTGTCTTTTCACTGTGTCTGTACACTGTTTTTTCTGTTTGTTTTTAATCATTGAACCTAAAGTGTATGTGTAAACGTGTATACGCAGGGCCCAGCTGTAAAAGAGACCTTGGTCTCAGTCTGTGGTACTTGTTAAAATAAAGGTTTAATAATGTTCAGTCTGAACAGGGCCAAACAGTAACGATTGGAAATGTATTACAGTATTTACTAAAGATACAACTGGCGGGTCTCTTAGTTACATAGACCAATAATGTAACTGTTTATCTGCTTCAGGATAGAGAAAAACTTCTTCGGAAGAAGAGGCATAAACGAAGCAGCAGACCCATTAAGGTAGAGGAAAGCATGCCTTAATGGTGTTTTTCCCATGGCAACAGCATAAACAAGATCATTTCAAAACACTGTCATCTGCTGGGAAACATCTGATTTCAAACCGTCTGATGATTTCTCCCTACATAGAGGCACATTGTTGTGGACACCTTCTTTGGATATGATGAGGAATCCATGGACTCAGAGACGTCCTCTGTGGCTTCGTTTCGCATGGACCGCACACCAGCCACTCCCGATGAAGACCTGGATGAGGTGCGATCTGTTCACACCACAGGAAATCGACAGCCCCTGAGTGTCCAGGAAACCTTATTTTGTTACTTGATCAATACATTTTGCAGCAGCACATTAGTCTCTATGCAATCCCTTTCACTTTAGACTGAACCAATTTGTTTCTAATCCCACTGTCAACAATTCCTGTTCCTGGCTTTACCTGTACTATTGCCAATATTTCTTTCTCTACTCTCTTATAACGGAGAACCCAAAAGGGTGCTTAAGCTGTCACTGGGGTGGATCCAACTTTTGGGTTCCAGACAACTTTGGTCCTATGAGGAACCCAAATGGTTTCTAACGTGGAACAAAAACTTTTCAGTCTGGAACCAAAATGGGTTCAACCAGGACCCAAAACGGACAAAAAAAAATCACAGAACAGTGTTTTTCTACAGCAAATACCCCTTTCTGTTTGTTGAGGGGTAAACCTTGGGTCTGTCTGTCGCCACAGGGACTGGCCAATGAGGAGTCTGAGCTACGCTTCAGGCAGCTGACCAGAGAGTACCAAGCCTTACAGAGGGCATACGCACTGTTACAAGAACACCAAGGAGGCCTTCTGGATGCTGAGATAGAAGCTAAGGTACAGTACTGTGCCAGTGATGTTAAGGTTCTGAAAAATATCACTGCTGTTAAAGTTCATCTGAATATCACTGCCATGGAAGTTCAGTTAAAGATATCTGCCATTAAAGCTGGAAACTGTACGCGCTGAAACTGCTGTGTCTTTTTGGAATTTTACAAAAATGAAGTAGTTTAAAATCACACTCCTTCTGGCATAGAATAATATAGTATGCAATGACATTTTCTTTTACACTTTGATGCTGGATGCTCCTCTCCTCCATTTCATCACCAAAACAAAAACATATATGATGGGATCAGACAGTGGCAGTATTTTACCTTTGCTGAGATTGTCCCCCCGAGCTTTAATATTGAGAAAAACATCAACCTCATGGTTAACATTGTATTTTACTATCTTCTCGGGCATATAGTGATTGGGTCATGGCGGATTAGTATCTTTATTCTGTAAATCTTAACTAGTACAAAGAACTCAAAAAGTGTTCTCTCAACCTAGCTATTACCTTTCTGTCGCCATGGTGCGTGGCAGCTTCAAAATGATCTCGACTGTAGTTTTTTTTACAAACAAAGCGTGCCTCAGTAGCTCATGAATACTGTCTGCAAGACATTGGCTACAGCCACTGTCCTCATCCATGTACAGTCTGTATAAGTCATGTGGATTTGGAAGAGCTAATCTTAAGGCACTGGCCTCAGTACCCTAACCACTGACATTATTAATGATGAGCCTATAGCAAGACACGGATATGGATGTGCCTCCGCGTCAACTGGTTCTGCTCACAGCAGTAGTTTCTGTCTCTGTAGAAGGAGAAGAATATTCAGAAAAACATCAACCTCATGGTTAACATTGTATTTTACTATCTTCTCGGGCAATAGTGATTGGGTCATGGCGGATTAGTATCTTTATTCTGTAAATCCTAACTAGTACAAAGAACTCAAAAAGTGTTCTCTCAACCTAGCTATTACCTTTCTGTCGCCATGGTGCGTGGCAGCTTCAAAATGATCTCGACTGTAGTTTTTTTTTACAAACAAAGCGTGCCTCAGTAGCTCATGAATACTCCTCAGAACCAAAATGTTCTCACTGAAACCAGAAAGGGTTGTCCCTGAGGGACTAACAAAATCCATTTTGGAACCATTTTTAGAGCTTCCTGATGCATTGCAAAGCAACTCCTCTCGTCACCTATTGCCATAACCAACGGTTGAAGTGGATGTGTTGTGTCCCTTAGGCACAGGAGCAGCTCCAAGCAGACGTGGTCAGGTACAAGGCCAAGATAGAAGACCTGGAGAAGGAGCTGGCCCATAAAGGACAGGTGAAAGACGTTATCCCCAACACAGGCCAACACCAAGACGGGATGCACCCAAATGACACCTTATTCCCTATCTAGTGCACCGCTTTCACCTGGATTTAGGGCTCCTTCTGGTCAAAATAAATGCACTAAAAAGGGCATAGTGTGTCATTTCCAGAAACATTGTACGCTATAGAGAAAGGGACCGGTTTTGCGAACCAAGATTAAGCCTACTCCTGGACTAAAACATCAACCTCCATCTACATTGAGCTTGACTAAAAAGTCCAGGACTATGGTTATTCGGTGTCGGCGAAATCGGCCCCAGAATTACCAAATGTAACAAGGTTATGAAAATGTAATTACAGCTCCCAAGAGGGTTGGGCTTTCAGTACTGATTAATCTTGGGGATTAAAAGGAAAAGTCAATGAATTTTATTGATCGTTTTGGTCCACAACAGACAAGAACAATGTGAATTGGATTTGTGATTGATGTCAATATTTTTTATGTCGGTTAGTTTGGTTAACCAACTCATGCTATCCCATAATGGGGAAAGCTACAGCATCTACCTAATTAGGCCGGGCAGGCACAACACGTCTTCAGTCTGATCAACAGGAAAATACAATGCAGCTGCTTCTCATTGTGTATACACCAACCGTTGTCCCAGCATCAGGTTTGTCACAAGTGCCCAAATCAGTGTAGCCTAGTGCTACATCTCTAGGTAGTCCACTGGAGCGTTTCTTTTTAAATTTGGCTTACATCATTCATCAATGAAAGTTGATATCGATACCAACTTTCATGATAGCCTACAGTACGGTGTGATAATCTTCAATGCTTAATCCAAATGTAACATAATGGAAGAAAATGCTCTATTTTGAACATAAAGTTTGGCCCACCTTTCAGGCCATAATCATTCTCCATCAATCCCAAAACTATTCCTTAACTTCCATGCTACACTAACACTCCAACCATTTGATTGATGACTGCCGATCAGTTTCGTGGGCATGCAATGGCGTGAGCTTGGCTTTGGAATGTAAGGTCACTGAACGCCGGCATAGATCGCCTGCCGCATTCCGGCTGCATTACACCTGGCTGGGCTTGGACTCTCCGGAGCCCGGCACAGACCAGGAACACCGGGTTTCCCTCGTGTGCCAGGAAGATTTCAACAATACACATGCACACTGGTGGAGCCAGTTGAATGTATAATACCAGTGACGGTTGGGCTGGTTTAATGGTCGTCTGTTGTGTAGGCATTATCACAACACTCATTCCGAATCCGCGGTTGTAGCAGAACAATGTCGCCCCCTGTTTTTACCTTCTTCTTCTGTTTTAGGACTCCAAGTGGGTCGAGGAGAAGCAGCTTTTCCTGAGGCGGAATCAGGAGCTGCTGGAGAAGGTCTGTCCTGCTATAATATCACTGACAAGATAAAAATGTTGAATTGCACCTCATCTTCAAATGAAAAGTCCTTTGTCAATGACCACTTGGGAGAAGGGTGGTATATGGTTGCCATTTTGGATCTGAACACTCACCACTTGATATTGTACTGGGCATGGAAGTTCATGTCACCAGAAGGTTGTAACCTTCATGCTGTCCTGTTGGTCTTCTGCAGGTGGAGAAGCTGGATGCAAAATGCAGTCGACAGCAACAAGAGCTGCAGGACTCCAAGGATCAGAATGAGCTTCTGGAATTCAGAATATTAGAACTAGAGGTGAGAGTATTAGAACTACATGTGAGAGTATTAGAACTACATGTGAGAGTATTAGAACTAGAGGTGAGAGTATTAGAACTAGGGGTGAGAGTATTAGAACTACAGGTGAGAGTATTAGAACTACAGGTGAGAGTATTAGAACTACAGGTGAGAGTATTAGAACTACATGTGAGAGTATTAGAACTAGAGGTGAGAGTATTAGAACTACAGGTGAGAGTATTAGAACTAGAGGTGAGAGTATTAGAACTACATGTGAGACTATTAGAACTACATGTGAGAGTATTAGAACTACATGTGAGAGTATTAAAACTAGAGGTGAGAGTATTAGAACTACAGGTGAGAGTATTAGAACGACAGGTGAGAGTATTGGAACTACATGTGAGAGTATTAGAACTACATGTGTGAGTACTAGGGATGGATGTGCATCAAGCCCCAATAAAATGTTTAAGATACAAATGCATCGATCTGCTGGTACCCAAACTGACATTAATTTGTCATGTATCAATCGGAATGTCTATTTCAAATGTTAAGATTAGCTGGTTCACAGTTTCTTTAACACAGTAACTTACTTTGTGACAAATGACAAGTACACCTCTTGAGTGGGCAACGAAGCATGTGACTGTCTTCGCAGGTGTTGATTTAAAAGTCATATTGCATGCCGAACACCCCGAGGCAATGTCACTTAAAATGCGGTCTGCCAAGTTTGGCATGCTGACCAATGGGTGGTAGTGTATTTCTGATCTTGCACATTTTACTGCGCAGCACATTAAGCATTCATATTCTTGAGAATGGTTTGTGCAATATTAGGCTTTATTGGATTACAGCCCAAACAAAGGACATTTCTGTTTAAAATGTTGTTTTTCTGGAATAAGAGTAACTCACGGAAATGCAATCATCTGGCTGTGCCTGCTGATCAGGGCTTGCATTCAATAATGAATAATAATGATTAATAATTATTTTTCACAATCGTACAGCAATAGTTTTGGTACTTTTTATTGAAACACTCAGTATCTGATCATTTTTAATTATACAGGTTACAGTGATTATTTAATAGCAAGGAAAGCACTATTCCACTGCATGTGTTCTCTTATTGGAGAAGCACAATAAAAAAATACTGTCAAAACCCTTCCAGTTTTAGAGGTAGCGGGAATCCCAAGTTTTGCTATTTATTTTGCCAAAAACGACTCAGCTAGCTACTCAGATGCCTACATACACCAAATATATATAATCTACACAAACATTCACCCTAATTCTACCCTAGCCCTAACTGTGACTTTTAACTTAAACCCTTAAGACTATAAATAGACTATTTCCTTACAGCAACGACAAAATGTCCCCACAAGGTCAAATGTTCCATTATCCTAACATTCCAGAGATCTTTGGTCCCCACAAAGCAAAAGACTGTCCTGAGTGTTCAGAGCATAATCATTTCTGCCAATGGCGTATGGCCCTGCTCAGTCCAGCACTGCTTACTGCTTCTGCCAAAATGCTAATCAATTGCAAGTCTTTCATGGCCAGACTGAGACAGGCTCAGAACACAGGGCTTTGTGCGTTCTATGGTGCAGTGCAGATACTGCAATACGCTGTGCAAAAGAATGGTGCTTCCATCTAGTGGGTAGAAAAGGGAACAGCGGAACATGTCTCTGTCCAATCATACAACTCATTAAGCCAATGCTCTGAAATCTCGAGATCCTGAGACCGCTAAATTCGAATTATGCATTACGTTGCAAATTGGACTAATAGCATACAAATTGGAGGCTATACCATGTATAAAAATGTGTGTATTTGTAAAAAATCGGATGACCTATCATACAAAACTGTTTTACCTTATGACTTATCCCTTATAACTGGCTGAAATGATCAGCTCTGGGGGTGTATTGTTTAAATAAATGATTTTCATTTCCTGTAGGAGCGTGAGAGGAAGTCACCTCCTTTTAATCATCTCCGCATGCATCCATTCTCTGAGGGCGTCAGTGCACTGCAGATTTACTGCATGAAGGAAGGAGTGAAGGTATTACCCATCTACGATAATATGTTTCTCTAATTATGATAAAAATAATGTCAGGTGACGTAAAGCTGACTGGTTGTTGTCATTGTTTCCAGGACGTCTGTATACCTGACCTGATAAAGCTTCTAGACATCCTAGGGGATAATGGGGTGAGTGTGTTTAAAAAGGTTCAATGTTACGTTACGAATTATATTTTCATAAATTTTCGCCAACATTTTCCCATCACTTCTCCATTACCATTAGTGGAAATCCAGAAAAAAAAAGGTTGTTCATTTTTTTTCCATTCCTGTTTTCAGAACTTGCGAAATGAAGAGCAAGTAGCCATTATTCAAGCTAGCACTGTTCTCTCTCTTGCTGAAAAGGTAAACACCAAGCAATGCTCTCTTCTGTGTAATTCGTGTGTGCCGCGAGACTTTCACGCGGCCTTGATTTATTAACCTGTGACTGTTGTGCTTTACGTTGTGTTTGTCTCCCCCTAGTGGATACAACAGATAGAGGGCACTGAGGCAGCACTGCACCAGAAGATGATGGACCTGGAGATGGAGATGGTGGGCCCCATTCAAGCCACTTACTCACTGTCACTTCTCACTAACATGGCTTGACCAAAC
Source organism: Esox masquinongy (assembly GCA_016801175.1). Taxonomy (NCBI): domain Eukaryota; kingdom Metazoa; phylum Chordata; class Actinopteri; order Esociformes; family Esocidae; genus Esox; species Esox masquinongy. The sequence continues at coordinate 30,087 of JACXGI010001520.1, forward strand.
AAGGGTTAAACTAATTTCGTGAAATTAAAGTCCTATCTTGCTGCTTATGATAGAAGAGGTGCTCAGAGGACTAACATGTCTGGAATTATATACACACAGCTAATTCTTCTGAGGTCTAAAGCATGTAGACAACATTAACAGTTGCGTGTCGTTAGAGAATTATATGGTTGTTACGGAGTTCTTCTGCCACAGTATTGACATCAAAGCACTGACCAGAGAGTGCTGTCCCCAACAGGAGATGTTCTGCAAGCAGAAAGGCTATCTGGAGGAAGAGCTGGACTACAGGAAGTCAGCCCTGGACCAGGCCTACATGGTCAGTGTCCTGTGCCGCTCAGTAAACCTGCTTTTCATTGGCCTCAACGGGACCCTCCACATGCACACACCTTTAACACAGCCCGAGTTGCCATGCCGTTTGCTGTGTGTGATTGCGTGTGTACGGCCGTAGGAATGTGTGCATGATTGCCATCTATATATATAAATGGGGACCTGATGTCCTCACAAATATAAATATAAGGAAGACATGAAAAATGTGTCCCCACAACAGGGTTTCTGTCAGATTCCAGGTGGAGAAAATGTGATTTCTGGCTCAGGTGTTTAGGGTTAGAGACTTTTAGGTTTGGGCATTATCAGGTAGGGTTAGTGTCAGGCTAGGTTAAGTTTAGTCATAAAAGTTATTGAGGTTAAGGTTAGGGTAGGGTGTGTGTGTATGTGGAATGCATATGCCTCTCCCTTCTAGCCAGTATTGTCATCTAAGTTGTATCTCCGTTTGTCACTGAGTCTAAATTACACTCAACACCACCCACCCCCCCCGCCACAGCAAATCCAGGAGCTGGAGGCGACACTGTACAACGCACTGCAGCAGGACAAGGTGATTGGCTACGGTGAGCCACTGAACGACATGCAGAAGGACGAGCTGCGTACGTCCGTGGAGAAGCTACGCAGGCAGATGCTGAGGAAGAGCAGGGAGTTTGACTGTCAGGTCCTGGCTGAGAGGATGGAGCTCCTCCACCAGGCTCATCAGGTACTTCATAATGTGATGTCATTTCCTGTTTGAGGAGAGATTAACGTTTTCCTATGGCTGGCCCCAGCGGGCATTAGATCAGATGAAAACCCACAATCCGTTTAGCTAGACTCCCAGAAATGTCAAGGAGTACACTCACTTTGATGCCTCAACATGAGCGATGACTCAACCGATGAGGACAGCCCGTTGGTCTGTGAGTAGCCCCGTCTGAATCCTTTAGACCACACATTTTAAAAAGCAGTGTTGCTAGCTATTGGTTAAGCTAGGCCAAAGAGTCAAATTCCTGATTCTATGTTGGTGGCAACAGGTTCAAGGCCGCCAGTCACTCCACAAGAACCACAATGAACCTGAATGAGTCAGCATACAGGGATTGACTCGTTGTGATGGTTTAACTTGAGGGATTTTCATCTGAACCTGCCCTAGTGAAAGGATGGTTGTTTAAATACTCCCATGACTGACATTACTTTGACAGATCCCTAGCCATTACAATCTGTACAACCCTCGCAACTTACATTGGCTTGATTTTTATACTGTTAAGTTAAAACATTTTACACAACACAGAATATTGTTTACTTAAATAAACACAAGGTTGTTTAATCCTAACTTGTCGATCAAAATGTAATAAAACTGGCTGGTTTAGATTATGCAGCTGCTGCTGTTCCTTAATGGTACAGTAGAGGGCAGTGTTCAAGGAAGTACTGTTAAAACCGAACTAGCTAGTCCACTGGGCAGCTGTAGCAGTGCGGCGTGCCAGCCTCTCATAGACACCCTGCTGGTTAACCCCTTACCAGGCCACTTTAATGGCAAGCTGTTGGCATGACCAGTGGGTGTCATGGTTTTACATTTTCAATAAACCATGCCACATACAGATATTAAAATGAAATCCCAATTATTATTTTTTTAATTAATATGCTAATGTACATTTATGCGGCTGATTCAAAAATGTATGTAAAATATACATGTATAGAGAGAATATTTTTCTGGGCTTGGCACACAGTTTCTATAGCACACAGTGTTACTGTTGAACAGATTTCTATCTTCACTGAGGGAGCAACAATGTTCTCTTTACAATCCTTTCAGAGAATCCGGGACCTGGAGGATAAAACAGACATCCAGCGGAGACAAATTAAGGATCTGGAGGAAAAGGTAAGATGGCCATCAGAGTGATTTACCATCACACACAGGTCTGTCTCTCTCCTCTCTGTCAGCTGTAAACTGACTATGAATGAGTATCCCAACTGTCCTCTATTCCCTGTTAAGTCCTATGGACCCTGGCATGGTCAAAAGTAGTGCACTAGATATGGTAGCATTTTTGGGGCTCAGCCCCTGTGATGCATTAATAACCTGAAGGGATAAAATACGAAATATAATGTATAGTTATCCCTAAAGTTTTCCCCATTCAGAAGGCCCTCTCCTTTATAGTTTTTGTATTGAAAGTCAATTTTCAGACAGACCACTCTCCCCCTCTCACCTCCCAGACTCACACAGTGGGGTGTGGTCAGTAGTTCTTCCTCCTTTGTTGCATGACAGAGAGGAATGTGCAGTTCAGCAGGGACAGAACCTGGAGTCAGAACCTCTGCCCTGACAGACTTAAAGTTGTATCTGAGCCAGGTTGTACAACTTAGAGACTCATTATGGGGTTGTATTAAGTCCTGTCACAGCCAGGCTCCATTAGACATCAGAGGACAACCATAACAGCAGATCTAGTTTTCTCTGTAAGAAATGCGTCTTAGAAAATTGTCTGACTTAATTTACCCTACTGATATAGCGAGACAGTTCCTTTTTAACTTTCCTAAGCGTCTTTTCTTTCCGCTTGTAAACTAACATTTTTTTCTCTATTCCCGCCCCCCGCCCCTCTCTCTTTCTCTTGCTTTCTCTCTGCAGTTTTTGTTTTTGTTCTTATTCTTTTCTCTTGCCTTTATCCTTTGGCCTTGATGTCTGTGACATCTCCTGCAGTAGAGGTGAGTGGTGTGGTCAACAGTCACAGAATCTTCCCATCTCCCTCTGCTCTCATGTGTTATCCCTGTTGTTTCCCATCTCCCTCTCTCTCTCTCTCTCTGTTCTCGTGTGTTCTCCCTGGTGTTTCCCATCTCCCTCTCGCTCTCTCTCTCTCTCTGTTCTCGTGTGTTCTCCCTGGTGTTTCCCATTTCCCTCTCTCTCTCTCTCTGTTCTCGTGTGTTCTCCCTGGTGTTTCCCATCTCCCTCTCTCTCTCTCTCTCTTTGCTCTCGTGGGTTGTCTATGATGTCTTCCATCTTCCTCTCTCTGCTCTCGTGGGTTATCCCTTTTGCTTCCCATCTCCCTCTCTCTCTCTCTGCTCTCGTGGGTTGTCCCTGATTTTTTCCATCTCCCTAGCGACCATCAGGGCCTGTGATAGTCATTAGAGTAAAATCGTCTTTGTAGTGTAGCCAAAGGTGTCTTTTCACATAGCTGTGCTTCATGTTAATTTCCATTGTTAAGGGCATGCTATATGTAACAAATACTTTTACTAATGACCCTAGAGGTTATGAAGTTATGAAGAATAACATAATTTAGAGTTAACCTTGGTCAGAGTGTGACATGCATGTTTGGCATGCATGCTTTGTTTGGTCTGCTGGCGCCTTTTATGGTCTCTTGGGTTTTTTCACATACGGTATAGTCCTCTTTAAAATAACTAATCTCAGTCCTCTTTAGAGTGAAGTTGGGATGTAAAAAAGTTGAAGAACTCAGTTCTCTTTGTATTCACACTGCCCTTGTCTTTGAATGAGGACTCTGTTCTCTTGCCGGCTCACTTGAAAGATTTTGCGGTCTGAGTTAACTTTGTATCACATTGCTATGTTTAGAAAGGAGCCAAAATCTTTTCCCAAATGTAATCCGTGTACTCTGTGTTTAAATGCGCAGTGCAGGACATGCCATGCTGTCAGAACCTGTTATTGGACAGCTGGGCATGTACAGTAACTTCTTACATTTTATAGCTAAGGGTTTGCTTTTAGTTAAAAAATGAGACATAAACGTACTATAATAATAATTACAAATGAAATAATGCTTTCATTGAAAAATGTAAATATTTAAAATTGTACTGCCAACCTGCATCTTATTTTGTCTCTGGACCTAAAGTGAGTGTCTTAGGAAGGGGAAATGTTGTTCCTGTAGATTGGGTCTTGCTGTGGCAATAATGTTAAATGAACCTGGTAAGCTTTTTTTCACTCGGCATAAAAAAGGGGAACTGGACCAGGTACTTAGAGCCACTTGAACTCAAACCACCTGTCAATGGTTTCAGTTGGGTTTGTTTTAGGGGCTCTTTTGAGGGGTCAAAGTTCCTTTGGAGCATTCACACTGCACAATAATGATCTGTAAGAGAACAGCACTTTTAAGAAACATTGTCTAAAAGGGACCAAGCATAAAAATAAGTTCTCCCTGTACACATAAGCATTGTTAGATTGATCCTAGTCTCTTGTCTTCTCTCTTTTCAGACAGTTTGGAAGCCTGGAGATTGTGTTTGTGACTGCAGTGATTTTTATTTTTTGACTAAGCGAGTCGTCTTTGTGACTCATGTTGTAACAGTGAGTGGAAATGGAACTGTTTTGTGTCGGACATGGCTGGGAATTCACATCTGTTTGCTTTGCGTTTTGGGACCTTACTCTGTCAGCGGGGATGTACACTGATTGTTGCACTGCTATGGACTCATCCCTACAACATGGAACTCCTCTCAACTGAGTGGGATAACTGGATAAGAATGCTTCATTGGAATACATACACACTAAACACACGAAACATAAACACTTGACAGGCTAATCAAAACATACTACATACACGCACACGCGCGCACACACACACACACACACACAAACACATACATATACAAACTCTACACACACACACCCACTTAAAAATATCAAGGACACCAATGTCTGGAAGATCTTATCTCTGCTATGCAGGGGAACAAGTAAACCATCAGTCTACACACAGACTGTACCATCAATCTACACCCAGACTACACAGTCGATTTAAAAAAGGTTTTCAAGAAGGTTCTTGAGCTGTTCCCAATTATTTCATGAATTAAACAGGTTTGGTTCAAAGTAGAACCCTTTTTGTTTCATTTAGGAACAGCCAAAGAACCCTTTTTGGTTCTACATAGTACCTTTTCTTCTCACAGTGTTCCCCCAGACAGAAGAGGTGTCTACGCTACGCTAAGCCTCTTCAGTAGGCCTCTCATAAACCTGAACAGATGCACTTAAGGGTGAACACGCCTTTTCACAGGACGGCTGAGCCCTGGCCCCGGGGCCTGCGAACGTGGCGACCGGCTGATCTGATAGTGACGGACTGTTCTAGGACCAGGAGATATAGGACATGGGACACCCAGGATAGTGTATCTCCTCTGATCTCAGATCAGCTGAAACAAATCAGGTGATGGCAGACAGAGGGAGAGAGGTTACTCAACTGACTCACCAGAGATCCTTTAAACAGAAGACCGTGGCTTCTGTTTTGAGAACTTTACTTTAACTGTATTTTTTTAAACCAGCGGACAAAAGGGACTTTCTGGTTCTACTTCTTTTTCTTTTTTAATAAACCAACAGTCCCAGTCGATCCCCATGTACCAAGATTTCCACAAAGAAAAAAAACCCTCTCTATATGGCTGTGTAATATATATATTTGTTGATATGTACATGTCTGTTGTCTCTTTCCATCTTTCTGTGAATATGACCTCTTTCTCATTTGCAGCTTGGACAGCAGAACTACTCACCAGTTCAGAAAAATCCCAACGCATGAATTGCTCAGTTCATTGTAGTGAAAGCTGCAAATTAACTTTATTTCCCTAATTGTAATGAAACTTCAAAGCATTTGAATATTTATACCCCCCCCCTTTTGTAATCTTTCAAGATCAATTAATTAATAGTAGCCTACCGATATAGGAGTTTTATGGTTTCTACTAAATAATGTCACCGCTCCCTTTAAAATGAACACAGCGACTTGTATATAATACATCCTAAACAGCTTTATGGTTATGGTCATAGAGGTCAGGAACACTGTACCTCCAATTATGGTTAGAGGTATCAGGAATACTGTATGTCTGATTATGTTCGTAGTGATCAGGAATACTGTATGTCTGATGATGTTCGTAGTGATCAGGAATACTGTATGTCTGATTATGTTCGTAGTGATCAGGAATACTGTATGTCTGATTATGTTCGTAGTGATCAGGAATACTGTATGTCTGATGATGTTCGTAGTGATCAGGAATACTGTATGTCTGATTATGTTCGTAGTGATCAGGAATACTGTATGTCTGATGATGTTCGTAGTGACCAGGAATACTGTATGTCTGATTACGTTCGTAGTGATCAGGAATACTGTATGTCTGATTATGTTTGTAGTGATCAGGAATACTGTATGTCTGATTATGTTCGTAGTGATCAGGAATACTATACCTCTGATTATGGTCATAGTGGTCAGGAATACTGTACCTCTGATTATGGTCAAGGTGATCAGGAGTACTGTACCTCTGATTATGGTCATGGTCGTAGTGGTCATGAGTACTGTACCTCTGATTAAGTTCATAATGAGCAGGAATAATGTACCTCTTACATTACGGACGTGCAGTTTATTCTATAATAATTTACTAACAGGTCTTTCAGCAGCATGGACACACCAGGGGTTGGTTGTAACCCTCCATACCCCGTCCCCTCATCTCCCAACTGAAATAGGAGAAAGTTGATGCAATGGACACCTGCTCGGTTCACGTTCCCACCTTTCATCCTGACTCTGTCCTGGCCCTGCAATATTAACTACCTGCCCCTGTTCAACCACCTCACCTTATTCACCTGAGCTATCTTCCCCACTCAGCCCTAATCTGAAGCCTTGGAGCCCAAGGCGTCCCATTACATTCCTATAGATACGTGGACATTACATACCCACGCATATGTGCAAATGGCCAACGTCTGTTACTTTGTAGAGGAGTGAGGGATACAATTTCTGAGCAAACTCAGCTAACTAGTGATTGCCTTAAATGCACGATCCCCATCAATTTGTACGTTATTTTTAATGATTATGTTTTTGATCCAATAATATAATTATGTACAGTTGTACATTTCTGTTCACCAAGGACATTGTTTTGTAACTCTTTACCCTCCTGTCTAACAACTTACCCCCCTCTTCTTTCAAGTATATTAAACAAACAAAAAAGGGATAATGACGAAAATAAAAGTTCATGGCCTTAAATTCTTGGTGTCTGTATTTTTGTGAATTGTTGTTTCAATAACTGGTTTGGAGTAATGACTGGCTTTTCCATAACACGCTTGTACAGTGTCCCAGTAGATCCAACTCATCTAACAGGACAAATCAGGTCAAATGGTGCTGAGGTGAGGAAGTGAAATAGGGTCTGGTCATGGTCGTTAAGGCATATTCCTTAACGACCATTCCTGGATGCTCTGCATACAGTATGTTCTAAGCGGACAATAACTGGCAGTGGTATCTAAGACATTGCCCTTTTACTGTAGCAATAAACTACAAAAAAGTTACTGTAGCGCTAGTCTTACGAGGCCACACCTGCAGGCATCTAGGCCTGGTTTAAGAGGCTACTGTAGCACCAACTTTCTTTTTTCACTACATCATCAACATAGCACAGTTTTGTTGGAATTATGTTATATTGTCTTATTAGAGGATAGATCAGCTGAACCATTGTAAAATAAAATATCATACAACATTTCTTGTATCATTTCAAATTCCATTTTATTTTTTGTGTTTTTATTATTTTGTTTACTAATTTTGTTATGCACAAAACCCTCCACTAGCACCAAACTTGGCTTTTGTTTAAACACTACTAGTGAAGTTTTAGAACCTCAGTTTTTCCAGATTTTAATGAAATTCACACAGTTTAATGTCTTAATGTATTTTAAACTTAAAGCATAAAAGAAACATTTGGAGACAAAAAAGAAATCATGGAATCATTTCGTTTAACAAAATTAAATCTCCATTTTTGACTAATCAAAGTAGATACCTTTTACAGACATAACAGCCGAACACACTTGTGGCATTCTTTCTACTGTACAATGGAAATCAAATATTGTGTGGAAATTGTTCAGACGTTCCCACAAATGTGTTGCACTTGTAGGTTGCTTTGCTTTCACTCTTTTGCCCTTTCACTTCTTACTACCACTCGACATGTCAAACTTGCAGCTAAAAGTTTTCTCTTCACAGTTGAAACTGAGACTCGTTTACTTTGACCATTTTTCATTTGTACTCAAAGCTGTTTATCACGCAAGCTGTTGACTCTCAGAAGCATGTCTTCTGAATGTTGTAGCTTTGAGTCTGCCAGACCTCATCCTGTCTGTTTCCTCCAGTTTCTAAGTGCCATTTCATGGTGTAGGAAACAGTACTCACTGACACCTTGGCTTTCTTTGCAATTTTTCTACAGTAAAGACCTACACTTTTAACGGTCTGTCTTCCTTTGTTAATTGACATTTTGTTGCCATTCTGATGGCAATATACTACTTTCAGCAGTGTATAAATAATTCTTAATAGGGTGTAGTAATACACTGCTTTTATTCAGACCGAGGGTTTGTATGTAATCAACAAAAGTTGGGACACCTTTAGGAACAGTTAGCATCAAAAAAAAAAAGGCTTTTCAGGGAACAAGATAGCCCAGTCACTGACACCGTTTTTGCATCAGCTATTATCACAAAGTGTTTTGCAGATACCCAGCCTAGAAACCCCAAAAAGCAACAATAAATATGTGAAAGCAACAAAAAACTCCCTACAAAGGCAGGAACCCAGGAAGAAACCTAGAGAGTCCTCTTTAGGCTGTGCTTGTTGGAGATCACAGCAGCTTGTTAACTACAACCATAGTACTTGGGATACCAGGTTTGTGGGTTTGCCTCCCACTGGGAGCCAATACAAAGACAGTATGGAAATGCACACACACCCACACGTTGCTCTGACTGGCCAGCTACTAAATGTACACGACCAATTGACACCAAAGCATTGTTGAAGATATTCCAATGTTCAAAAGTCACGGTACTTTCATAACAAAGCATTCCAAATAATCACAATAAACTCATGGATTCAGTTTTATCTAGCCAGTGTAGAAAGACTAGAGCTTGAGTGATATCATATTTTAAGGGTTTAAGTCAAGGTTTGCACTGGTTGAAGTTCATTTCATGTCTTAGTAGAACACCGCAAAAGTCAAATAAGTGTGGATTACCTTTTTTTGTTGGTCAAAAGAGAGATTGTGTTTAGCCGTATGGGGTTGCGGTCTATATTCTCCGTCTCCTTCGTAGAAAAACATGTTTTAGGCCCTGGTATTGAGAGCATACCTTGGCCGACTCACTCAGAACCAGTCAGCCCAGGCTAAAAGTCTGTCTTTTCACTTACCCTTGCTGTCCTGAGCTCTGCCAAAATAGAATGGATCCATTAAGAGCTCTGTGCTACAGCTCTGCCAGAACCCATCCACTAAAAGGAGACTTACATTTATTTCCGCCCACCTTTCACCATGTACTCTGAATGACAGAAAGGTCAGTCACTGAAAGACAGAGCTGGTAAAGTTAAATGAACGGGGGTTTTTTTTCCTATAACACAGTGCCTGTCCACAAGTGTTCTTTTTTTCTCTCCCCGAGACAAAATAAAGAGCGACGGCAGGGAAAGCTTTGTGTGGTTCTGCAGAGCTGTTACACAGCCAAAATCACAAGTGACGCTGTTGCGTGTCAGCTGCACACTCCACAAAATAGAGCTCCTTCAAGCATACTGTGGTGCATAGTTAAAAACATCTCAGAGTAGATTCTGGGGTCATTTCCATGCAATCGCTGTGATCTAAAATGAACTCTGACGCCAGGTCAGCAGTCAAAATTCACACACATAATCTACGAACTACATCTCATACTAGGACTGATGAGGATGTGTTTATTAGGGAGGCCACCCCCCCCCACCCCCCACCCCAGACCAGACTGCGCTGCTGGTTTTCCGCAAGAACAATGTCTGGACGTCTCTCATGTCATTACCATCACTCTTAACTGGGTTTCTGGCCCAGCAGCTCCTCAAGCTTTCTAATTACAAACAGATGCAGCTGGGCTCATCTAACTGCAGTATGAATGACTGACCTCTGCCCAGGCAACCCCCGGTCCAGTCAATCTCCAGGTGACGGAGGATCTTGAAATTGTTGGACAAAAAGAAAAAAATCCTAAAGGAATCCCGATTTTCAGTCTGCTCTTTTGTAAATGCTAATATGAGATCGTAGTGCCATGTTAAGCTCCTATATCTTCTTGAAGAAGATATAAGATGTGCATTGTCTGTGCATTATCAGAGACTGTTTGGATGAGCCTGACTGAGCATGAACTTATGGTATGGGAGACGACCTGTTGTCTTTTTAGTGGCATCCATTTTTAATAATATGACAATCTTTCCTATTATCCACTGAGGTCCAGGGTTGTTCATGCTTAAAAGCCTAATCAAGTATAGAATAGCATTCCCTAGCAATCACTATATCCTCCAGTAAGCATTCTGGATTTCATAAGGTTCTGCTGGATCATAAGTCCAAGTAACAGTCGTATGATTAATGTGGGAAAATCTGATGTCTGAATAAATCATCAGAGGAATGGTTATTAATATTCTGAACACACTGATTGCCAGGGCCTTTCGGCATCCTATATGCTTCAAGGCTATTTGTCTTCCCATAATAATTAGATAATACTGTAACTTCATTTACATCATGCTGATGTTGCATTCAAAGTTTAAAAAAGGCTTCTAAACTTTCTATTTCATGTAAACATAGATTTGATTTGCTCAAATGAAAAATGTATTAGCTCCTACAAAACAAATGTCCATTATTATAATCCACAACACAATTCACATTTCCTGTTGCTGCTGGATTATTTTTCATCTGTGATTATTTTTCTTCTGTACCAGTCAGACGAGGATAAGAAGTGTATTTTAGCATATCTAGAAGCTTTAACCTTACATCACACGCATGTGAGAGAAGAACTGTGTTAATATTACACATCTAAGCGCTAAATGTCATCTTTTAGCTAGATTTAATGTGACAGGGAATCTTTCTTTTTCCTTGAAGAATGTCTGAAAATAGACTGCTAAGAAGTGTGGGACAACAGGCAGCTGAGCCGTGGAACCTGCTGTGGTGCATTTGCAAGTTCAATAAAAAACCACGTCCAACTGGGTTTAAAGAAAAGAGATGATCTGAAGCTATGAAGCATCTACTCTCCTTGTCATGTTCTCTCTGTTTAGCATGCTTATCATTGAGTGCGGACTGTATCGCTCAGCACATTGGTTGCTTGGTAGTCCGATTTATTGATAAGCAAAGGGAAACAGCTTCAACGTGGTGCTTTATTTCTCCTCCTCTCTAACAAAAACATATAAAGAATAATTTGTGAAGTCCTATATGGACTAAATTCAAGCTATCTAAAAATGTACTTTTTCTAACTTGCTCTGTGTGAGCGCCAGCTTAATTGCTTAAATGTAATAAAATGCAGAAATAAATGCAGACTATTGCCTTTAAGGACATAAATAAAGAATCATTTCTTCTACTAACATCAGTGAAACGTAGGTTAAATTGACAACAGAGCGACCAGCAAGCAAGTCGCAGCAATAGAGAATAGTGTGCGCAAATTCACGCGAATAGGAGTACGACTCTGGCTCGGTTTTCGACCCAACAGCGACACTAATCTCAGTACTCTGTCACTTTAAATCGAGGCAGACTCTGTTTTCCAGCTGAGTGGACGCGTGTCAATCAATTTTTTTGCAATGTATCAGGCCGGTGTTAAAAAAAAACGTGAATTCGTCTTCTGCAGACTCAGATATGTGCTTAAATATATCAAGCTGAGTGAGTGACGGAGATGCATTGTGTGTTGGAAGTCAGAATGTGTCCATGTCCACTATATATTATATTAGGTATAACCGAAGCACCAAAATCAGCAGGTACAGTGCAGGCCTGTGCAGCAAGCGCGTGGTGCTGGGTTGCGTGCTGAATGGACAGCGCCAGAAATGGGCGTGGCCCCGATTATGACTTCACCTCAACAAATAAATTAATCTACTCCCTTTCAAAACAATAATTATACATTTTAGGCCTGGTGGGTGAATGTGACAGATAAGCGCCAACATGTACAGTTGTTTTAACGATTGAACATGACCTGACATCAATGCATATATGGTGAAAGGTAAACCGGGTAAAACAAGCTCGTGTTTCGTAGGTATCACTCTCTTGTCATGGGACCTAGGACAGCAGTGCCACCTCTGGTCTGAAGCTCTCCGACTCTCTGCATACTCCTGCCCTCAGCTCTACCGTGCCAGTATCACTTTCGCCCTCGTTTCTCACTGCCGCTCACCACTATGGCCGAGCGTAAGCGGAATTGGGACACGCAGAATGATGATGACTTACCAGTTTATCTCGCCCGTCCCGGAACCGCCGACCAGGTGCCCCGTCAAAAATACGGGGGTATGTTTTGCAACGTGGAGGGCGCATACGAGAGCAAAACCATTGATTTTGACGCTTTGAACGTTGGTCAGCGGGGGAACCGAACCCCGAGGACTGCTAAAAGTGGGACCTCGCAAGAGGCGAGCAGCCCTACAAGTGCGAGCTCTCTATGTAAAGAAAGTGTTACTTGGTACGACATGAAAGACTCAGGCACAGAGATAAAAACTACCAGAGGCAAGGAATTCCTACAAAATCTGGGTGATGATAAGGTAAGTTCTCTTTTTGCATACAAACGTCTGAATTAACTGGTCCACAGATTTCATGACCGTTCTTCTTTAAGTGAACACAACAAACCACAAAACACGCATCGCACGCATACAGTCTACCAATTTTTCCATAGTGTGTCATTCTACCAATGTAAAATTGACATATCGTTCTTCCTTGAGAGCCTGTCTCCCTGAGAGGCTTGGTTTGGTTTATGCCAACTACTTTTTATTTTTAATTCAGGAAAAAGTTAGTCATTTGAACTGCAATATATTACTTTAAATTTTCTTTTTTTTGTTGGGGATTGAATACTAATTGCCTATTGTATTTCTACATAAAGGTCTTTTTGTCATCTGGTTATATTTTTATAAGTTTACAAAAAGTTTAAACTGTACATCATATAGACATAACCAGCCCTCATCCAAATTACATTATGTTCACTTTGTTCTTCTCTGCATTTCCTGCTATAGAGACATTAGAACCCTTGGATTTTTTTGGCTGCCATCCTCACAGAGACTTACTGGCATCGGTCAAGTGAAATGCTTAACTCAATTAAACACTTTCATACTGTCAATACATCAAGACTGATGTGAGTCTTTAATTTCATGAGATATGATCTTCATAGTTCCTAATGTCTTTTTTACCTCATCCTCCAGAGGTAATTCATTTTGTAGTCTATCCAACTCACACCTCTCAAACCCCATACAAACATTTTGCCAAGTTTATTTAAAATGAAAGGTGCCTGGAATAACCTTTTTGGTTGCCATATGAGGAGAACATGTCCGTTTCCTGGAGGAACCCCCCATGAAAAGATAACATAAATGTCCTTCCTCTTCATGTTGTCATTTAATTAAACCCATTAATTGAGCATTTAATTGCTCAAACATGAAGTCATGAAAATCTAAAATGTTCAGATTTTTAATAGTACAATTATAGAACAATTTTAAATAAAAAAAATCCCACCTCAACCACAAATTTCAAAATGCTTTCTAATTTCCAATGAGGATCATTTTGTCCTCTAGATGTTGGATTGGAGGGACTCCAGCCCAGTTTCTGCAACTGATTACTGTGTTACATCATCATCATCAGATTGAGTGTAGAAAAAAGAAATCGAAATCAATGGAAATCTCCATTGTGCTTAATTTGTCAGTTCAGGTCTAGGCTTAATCTGTGTTCCTTGAAACCAACCTGTCTGCAGTGTCATCACCATGGTTGATTCGCCGTTCTGGTGTGATTACTTACACAGTGTTATATATTTTGTTCTTATTTAAGTGACCCTGTTCATTTCCGCAATAAGAAGCCTGAATAAGTCAAGCAGCAAATTCGGGTACCAGTAGAAGGTCAGATCCAGTCATAGCTGTCCCAGTCTGCCCAAGCCCAAACTAAGCTCAGTCAGGACGGTTCACGTGTTCAGAGATGTACCAAGCAAAACAGAGGTCCATGCACTCTGCAGCATAAAGATCCACTGTCAAAGCAGGGACACTCTCGCTGTTTCAGTTTGTGCCGCGATGGCAGACTGTCTCCTCGCATTATAAATGAAGGGGACATTTATTTCCGGGCATCGAAATGAGGAACACGTGGGGTTACATCAGGGGCTGTCCTACCGGTTTGTGGCAGCTAGGGTCCCCGTGAGGAAACGTGTGGAACTCCTGCAGCCTCGCTTCGACCGTCTGACTTGACTCAGCAAAACACGGAAGGAGTCTGCGGTAGCCTGTCTGGTTGCTCCGATCCTGTGGTGTTGACAAATCAGACTGACATCTGCTGTCAGTCCGATAACACCTAGGACTGGCCTCTCACTTCTGTTCTCTTATGCAAGCTAACGTCAGGGCTTTCGGTTGAAACGGCAAGCTGAGGCAAGTTTCTGTTTCACACTAATGAGCACCTCTGTTGTTTTTGTATTCAACAAAGTCAACATTTGACAATCAGGTTATAACCGTGCCTCGAAGCCACCATGCCACGAAGCTAGAATATGAAGACTCACAATGACGCGTTTATGAAGAAAGCTTAGTCCACACAGTAAAAACTGCGCACTCCCGTTTTGATCCATTAGTTTTATTGTCAGCAGAGAGTTCCATCTCCTTTGACAGGGCTAAGCTTTAAGCTAGCTTTTCACCAGCACACTGGGAATTAACGCCCAGCAACAACAGAAAGCACTTGCCTCTCATTAGAAACAACCAGATCCCATCTCTACTCTCCTCTGCTTGGGATTCACGGAAGTGACCCGGGGAGGTTCTCTCTCTTTGTCCTCTGCCTGCGTTACGCCCCAGCTGGGGAGGCCTTTCTCTCCACACACACCCCCCCCCGCATCCGTGGGGCTCTGGGGGGGCTCTGGGGGCTCTGGGGTGGAGGGGCAGGGTGTGTATGTATGCTGTAGCTAAAACTCTTAACACCTGCTACATGGTGGAAGGTGTCTGTCTGTCAGACTCCCTGTGTGTCTGGCTTGTACATGATACCCAGTTTCATGTCCGTGTCTATGAGCAGATTCTCTTGTCTAGCGCTGGCTGACAACAACCACGACATCAAAGAGCAGCATTCTCCGATTGTTCTATGTTTTATTATATTTGTCTGAATATTTCAGGCCTGTTTGCATGGTACTGTGTGCAGTCTGTCTGTGACCAGTGTGAGTAGTTCGCAAAGGAAATATTCAGCCAAATGTGAGCGCTTCGTCGGTGTATACTTCAGGGATAGAAAATGCTGACCTAATGTCTTGCCAGCACACATCCATTAAAGGACAAGTCAGTAGAGAACTGTTATGAACCAAATTACTTCCTCTGCTAATGTTTCCTTGTTCATATGGTATGGCCATTTACGGAACAGATGTACACCATCTCTCGAAAAGGTGGGGGCGGGTTAGAAGAGAGGTGATATTAAGGGAGGGGGTCTGCTGAGTCCTGGACAATAGACACATGCTTGAGTGGAGTAGGACCGGCTCTGTTGGTCGGCAGCTGTTACTCTCCACCCTGCTCCAACCTCTTTGTTCGTAATTGGACCAGGCAGAGCAGTCTAGCCCAATAATTGCCAAGATCATGGACAAAGATTTCAGCTCTCCCTGAGATACAGTGTCTGAATATTTTGTGGCCATACAAACAATGGGGAAAGGGATGGAGTGCTGTTGTGCATTTGTACTGTGCACGCCTGTCATGCTGTATCAATTTAATCACATGATATTTAAGAAACACAAAATTCAAAGTCCTGGATTGCGGCAACAATGGTGATTAGTGGATTGCAGACACGCTCACGACTCTTCTATCATGTATGGTTAATGACTTGCATGGTGTCTGAAGGCTAGACCACTCCCAAAAAATATTATAGCAATTGTATGGTCTGTGTATAGCCATCGAATTTAAGAGCCTTTCAAATACATTTTAGCTAGGAGAAAATAAAACAATCCCGTGACGTATTCGTTAAAGGTATACGTTGACGTATTCGTTAAAGGTATATGTTTTTAAAAAAAACAACGCTACACTTTTTCTCAAAGAAAACTATAGCGTTTGATCCGAATTGAATGGGGGCAACCTGTCCTGGCTGTTGTA
The DNA here is from genome assembly GCA_016801175.1 of Esox masquinongy. NCBI lineage: Eukaryota > Metazoa > Chordata > Actinopteri > Esociformes > Esocidae > Esox > Esox masquinongy. Next base: position 46,298 of record JACXGI010001520.1, read on the forward strand.
GGCTCGCATCCTCCTCCAACTCACCTGGAACAGTGCAAGTTGCCGCGGGATCCGTCAGACCCACGCCTCACGTCTCATCTCTCACATATTTTACTGCGTGGTACCTACCTACTTCTCCGCCCGCACCTGTTCTTATCATCGGTTACTTCGTGCATTAAGAGTAGCTTTTTGTGTAGGTCTTTTGACGTCTATTTTACCATTTAACCGCACCATTTAACCTACATAAGACCGTTCCAGAGTCATAATTCACAGTCAGACGCAACAAATGTTCAGAATCAGTACAATGTGTTTCTTTTTTACTGCACTCAGTATACTCCAGTGGTCGCCTACACCTGCTGTTGAGCCTCCTCTTGTGGGATGATTTGAGATTGCAGCTGTACCAATGAGACCGTGTGAAGGGAGGAGTCTGCCCGCGTATCAGAGTAGACGCTCTAGCTCACTGCAAAGCACTTTACATTGTACGGAGGGAGGCGACCATTCCCTAATTTTCCCATCCAGACAGTAGCCGCAGAAGGAACCTGAGGGGAATATTTCCAAGCTTTGTTCAGAGGTGGAATCAGTTTTCGACCAGTCGCAATTATGTCTGGACATTCATATCAAGGAAAAAAGAATATTCCAAAGATCACAGTAAGTACGAAGTAATATTGCTATGGAAACTTGCGTGCTTGATTGACAAATCAGTGCATTGGTTTAGTCTTTATTTTATAAAACCGCTA
>JACXGI010001520.1:47113-60681 GCA_016801175.1 Esox masquinongy
TGTGTGTGTGTGTGTGTGTGTGTGTGTGTGTGTGTGTGCGTAGTCACATTTAAGTCTGTACACCGAGAAAATTCATAAACGTTTTCGTTCGAACACTATGTGAGTTATTTACAGTGTGTATCATAATAAACCGCGTTAGGCTACACACCCATTCTAAAGATGTATTTGTCCAGCTGCAGGCTATCTGAGCGTCTAGGCTGGTGCGGTGCAGCTAGAGAGAAAAAAAATTATTCCACGCCCATGTGTCTTCAGATGCGATCCTCGTAAAATCAGGCATTTCGAATTATTACCAGAACGCGTTGTAGGCCTACTAGTAAGACAATTAGCCGGTCCGGTGCATCAAGGGGTTGGAGTTTAAATCGAGGCAAGCAGCATGGAGACGGCCTGGTGGGGATAGATGCTTGAGGCAGCACAGCTCAGGGTCTGTCTGAAATGGCTGCATGTTCATTGTTGCGGCTGAGGGTGCTGTAGGCCTACGGTTCCAGGAGTGACGCCCTTTGTCTTAACGGGTGGAGGGCGGACGTCGGTTGGCCTGCACGGGTCGGCTCGTATTTATCAGCGACCCACTAGAATTCTTTTTAAGAACAGTTCTGGGCAAATATTTTCTTTCCAAACATTTTATTTTGTGTGGCCTGTACAGAGAATACACCTGCTGCCAAGAACCTCAGGGACTACTGGCCTTGGAGAGAACTGTGTGATGCTATATCAGGCTAATACTTACACAGTTTACGTTGCTGTACCTACTTCAGCCTCCGTTATTTGTCTGTCAAGACAGTATGACATATTTGACACGGAGAATCTCATATACAATGATCAAACATAACCTGAGGGAATATTTTTCCACTTTATTTCTGTGAGCAGTAGAGCAGTGAGGCCATGTCCCTTTTCTAGGTGTGGTTATGATTTTTCCATGTTCTCACAGTAGCCCACTGTAGGTCCATGCATGTCATCAGTAATCCACTCCAGCTGGAACCTGTGTATTTGGGCAGAACTGACAGGCCTTACCCAGAAAAAGAAACCATTCCCCAAACCCAAAGGCACCACAAAACAGGGCCTCGCCATCCCCACACTGTCTGCAAAGTGAAACTGACTGCAAGCAAAACATCCTGCTGTGACCATCCAGTGTCAGCCATGCGCTCACCATGGCAACCAGCATACAACTCTAGAGAAGAAGAAAATACCGCCTCAGTGAAGGTAGCCATTGTGTACTTGACTGTAGTGCCTGACGTTAGCCCATTTTCCCAGCCTGGATGGAGATTGCCGGCGATCAGAACCAGCTTTAAGTGTATGGGCTGACCTGGAAACACTGCCACCTCTGCCTATTATAATATCACGCTGCTGGAGGCAGACTGCTACAATGTGGTGGTTAGGCAACTTACATTATTTATACCGATAAGTGCTATTGTTTTGACTCTTCCACAGAAAAAAAAAATAATGTGCTTTTGAGCGCATAGTAAATATTTCTTTCACTAGGCAACCAAGCTGAGGGAAACAGAATCACTGGCTCCTCATGCAGCAGAATGACTTTACCCTTCCATTGGTCTTGGCCCGTTCTCCCGCCTCACACATAAGGGTCTTACAGTTAATAGAATCCTCTGTAATATGCCTTTGGCTCTGTGTGTTTTGGCTGCTGTGTTTTCCCTGTTAGCAACAACACACACCCGCACTGTTCCCAGTCAAACGCTCTGCAGACATCCTCAGTCACTTGCCTGTTGCAAATGCTCCTGCTGTGCCATAACGTGTCCCCCGATCTATTTGTCCAGTGTGACAAAAAGCCTTCACCAAAGAACATATAGTACGTCCTTCAGCCTATCTTTCGTTATCTTCCGGCTTATATACTAATGAAAGAGACAGTTTCCTGTCGGGAACTCCTTGATTATGTTAGTGTTTCCGGGGTTCTCGTTTGACACTGACACAGTGTATGGAGACATGTTGGAAAACCTTTCATTGTGGCCTGGAGTGGTCTGGCGTTCTAGAACACTGCTTCCAGTTCACATGTCCACTCTGTCCTATTGCTATTTTATCTTTCTCTCCTTGGCCAGTGAACTGTTCAATGCTCGTCCCGAAATATAAGTCACCCTTGTACTTTACTATTACAGCGCAGTAAGAAGATGCTCTTACCCAGAGTGAATTAGAGTAGTCAGTGCCGACATTTCCATTCTTTTTTATGCTGGTCCCCCCTTGGGAATTAAACCCATAATCCTGGAGTTGCGAACGCCATGCTCTACCATCTGAGCAACACAGAACCACTGGCTTCCTGTTTGCCTGTAATAGACTGCTGCAAAAACAGACTTAGCTATGTTAATATACAGTTTTAAAGATATGGTCAAGAGGATGACTCAGTACTTGTTCATGCCTATGTAGTCATTTCTGAAGTTTGATTTGACGTTAGATCTTGTAATGCCAGGACTTGTTTAAGGACTTATTTAGCTGACATTGAAGCAAATCACTGTTGCTGTCGGTCTTTGTGACCTTTTGTGGAGATATAATCACAAATATGTCTTAAAATCATACTCCTCAGGTTGTTCCATTTAGTGTAAGCTGAAACTAATATCTAAATCCTGTAAACTGTAGCATGGCAACAACAAATCTCCGCATGCCCAGTATATGTCTGTTTCCCCCAACTAGGCCAGAGCTGTGGAGGGGCTCTACATAGAGACTGGGCCTCAAATCCAACACTGGCCTATTCCCTTTTCAATAAACAACTTTTGACCAGGTAGAAACACTACCCATTAAGCTCCTTGTGTTCTCCCTTACGGCAAATGGGCTGTAGAAACACTACCCATTAAGCTCATTGTGTTCTCTCTTACTGCATGGGCTATAGAAACACTACCCATTAAGCTCATTGTGTTCTCTCTTACTGCATGGGCTATAGACACACTACCCATTAAGCTCTTTGTGTGCTCCTGTACTGCAATTGGCTGCAGCCTAACCCTAGCCCTAGTCAAAGTCAGCCTCTGGCACATGGGTGGGGCCTTGATGTTGACCAAAGTGGACAGCACCAAAATAACCACACACTAATGCCAGTCACTGCCGAACGCCAGAGGAGGCGTTTGAGACTATCCACTGTTGACTACTGGAGTGCATTGTTCCTGGGCAAAGAGTTGGCGATGAAGACGAGGATGTAGTGTTATTGCAGACATCCTTAGATATGGTATGGATATAGCTTTGACTTTGGGGGTGTTATTGCTGTCATTTTTTATTGGAATCAAATTTTAGTGGGTCCAATTCCTTCAAGGAAAAACAAGGGTTGAAACCATCTTGGTCTAATAATTTGAACAAGCTAGGACCTGATTACAACAAATGCCACAGGGCCAGACCTGTCATTAACATATTACCAATATTACCCAGTTCAGAATTTATGATTTCATACTTTGTGTTCACCCTGGTATTCCCTGTGGAGTTGAGAGGAGCAGCCCGATTGCAGTTACATGTAAGAGGGATAAAGTCAGGTCTGAGTTATTAACATGACAATCAACAGGGGAGTTTCAAACAGTAGTTAAGTAGCGCAATAGCAGAATGTGTTATTATAATAGCCTCCCAAACTGTGTGAAAAACATACTATCGCATATATTTTATTGTAATACCTACGTAACTATTATATTTTTGCTACACTTATTACTGTTTCAATTACATTGTAAATAGGGCAGCATAATATAAAGTGTTTCTGTGCGTTTGACTATAAATAATATTTTACAATCCCTGTCGCGACCAATCTGCAAACCAGAATGGATGTTTGGTGCGCAGTTAAAACTCAACATTTGTGGCCAGTGTCCCATGAACAGCCCAAACGCAACAAATGGATTCTGTCAAAACCTTTAATCAATGAAAATGGGAGGAATTCTTAGCCAAAACCAGGTTTGTTTATGTGTCCGTGTGTATGTTGCAACATCATTCCAACTGTAGATTGCAGTATCATTTTACTTTTTAAGTGATGTCATATTTATTTTGTAAGTAATTTATTGTGAAAACATGGAGGTCTTTCTTTTCCCTCAGTAATTTTAGAGGCAGGCTTCTGTTGGTTTATGTATTTGAGAGCTGTATTTTCTTACCAAGTCCTGGAAAATCATTGGATCCTCGGATAACTTATGGATTCTTGAACGTTGGGACAATCTCTGTTATTTTCCTCAAATATTTTCTTAAAATGTATTTTGATAGATCACACTGTCAGCTATCACAACACATCAAAATACAAGGAGACACACTCATCATTTATTTATTCAATAACATCAACTGGATATTTATTCAATAACATCAACTCTATCTGGCACCATAAAAAGTATCCAAGTTTTTAATTCATTGTCCAACAATTGTTTGAAGACATTTATTGTTTAAATGAACTGTTAGACTTAAAAAAAACATTTTTGTATTGCATTGTTAATTGCATTGCTCAAGGCCATAACAACAGATTGTTATTTGAACCAGCAATATACAGTGCATTTGGAAAGTATTCAGAACCCTTCACTTTTCCATGTGTTGTTACGTTACAAGATTCTAAAATTGATTACATTTATGTTTTTCATCATCAGTCTACACACAGCACCTCATAATGACCAAGAAAAAAACTGCTTTTTTATTTTTGCAAATTCACATCTTGTTAATCTTTACCAACTATTTACCAACATGTGTGGAGGGAAACTGCATATGCACATGACAAACTTGGCTAGTTTTGCAGGTGCCAAGCCAACTGAGGACTCAGTCCTCCCCAAGCAATACTGACCCTTTTGCGTAGCCCTTTAGGTTTCCCAAGCCGCTCATCAACTGGCATCACAATCAGATTCGTAAACCTAAAAAAATTATGAAGCAAATATTATCACTGAGGGCTAGTACAGCAGTTACTTTAATATTTTACTTAAGTGGTTCAAATATTGTCAAAAAATACAATCTTCAGGGTTTTAGCGATCGAATAGGTGACAAGCAATGCTGTATTGCACTAAAACCTAAAAAACTAAAAAGTAATGTTTTTAACCAAAAATAATGTTGTATCTCAGTATTTCACAGCAATGGAATATTATGAATGGAAACATGGGGGTTCTAATTTTGTTTGTTGACATCTATGAAAAGAATTATGAGTGGTCTTGGTTCATTACCTGAAATTAGTAAATGAAAAGTGGTCCTCATGGTATCACTGACTGTTCATTTCTTATTAATTATGAATTTTAGACACATCTACCAGAGTTGACCTAATATCTTGAAAATGTTTTTTACCGTTCTGAGAGAATTGTCCTGGCTGGTAAAATGTCATGATGCTCCCTTTTTCTTTGGGTTTACTGCTGAATTTAGTGTACAAGTCACACAGTTATAAGTTTTGCTAGCTGTACAGTGCCTAACTTGAAAACCGCAACATATGATATGATATTATTATCTTTAATTAGGATGTTTAATTGAGAAGCAAAAAACAAAGGCATGTCTCTTTATAATATTTTAGCAGTGTTGTCAGACAGATGCTTTTATTAGGAGTGGAGGCAATGAAAGCTGGTCACATGATGAAAGCTAGCATACAGTATTGATTGTGAGTGTGATTGACAGTATCGTTTCAGGATTGAGGCCCAAGGGTGGACTGATGGATGGAGGTGGGTGTTCAGGCAAATAGAAACTGTAGTCAGCATGTCTTTACTGCAGCACAGGGAACGACGCCTAGACTGTGCATTCAGACTACTATGCAGGATCTGTTCATGGTGATCCTGTACTTTCTCGTGCTCCCGTGTTGTTAGCTACATGCACATGCTCTTAGCTCACCATCTCCCCTTTGCTGGCCCGCATTCCAACCCTCTCCCCTTAGGGGATAGCCAGCTGTAGTCTGTGAGAATATAGAGTATTCTCATGCAGTACCATGAAATACTATGAATCTAAAGGATATTGCAATTTCAAACCAGGTAACCCCTGGGCCTGGTGGGATGGTATGATGGTGAGCCCATTCTGGAAGTAGCCAGCTTTACACCCTCTCTCGCTCTATTCTATCTCTGTTTTTATTCTCGTTTCCCTGCCTGTGCTGTACATTGTGCCGTCTGGTCTAAGCAGGGTGGGGTCGCCTGCATCGCTCAGAAGACTCCTGTCCCCCCCCGCCCCCCCTTTCCCTCTCTCTTTTCTCTGCCTGTCTCTGCCTTAATTGGCATCAGACCCCTTTCCCCTTTCACGCTGACTCTAGGACAGGCCAGTGTTTGTTGTAAGAGCTTTGGGATGCATCACTAAGGCCATGTATGTACATTAGAGTATGGGTTCATTTAGAGCAGTTGAGACGGGTGGGATTCGTGTTGACAGTAACCAATCACACCACACCATGGCCCTGACAAAATAAGGAACACTTTTTGTTTTTCTTACCGGACTGAAAGTACGCTTTTTACACCGCGTGAGTGGACAATGGCTACCGTGCACCACGTATCCTTTTCATATGGTAACATATTAAATACCCCTTTACGGCTGAGGTCACTGATGTTCAAGTTTTGGAATCTGAAAGGGTCGACGGGCCAGTACGGACCCTCCTCCTGCTGATGCTGTTGGCGTCCCAGCAATCCCCTCCCCCCTCCCTCCCCACTCCATCAGTCACCCCCCCCTCCACCTCCCTCCCTCCCTCCCTTCTCCAGACTCCCTCTCCCTCTGTGTGCCAGGGAGCGGCGGTGGGCCATTCCCTGTCGCTCAGTGGTATTTCGACTGCCAGGGGTGTCCCCACCAGACACGCCAGCCCGCCGCTCCAGCCTATCCGAGTGTCTCCAGCCAGGCGTTACCATGGAGATGGCTCGCAAGTGGCCTAGTGGCTGCAGCAGCTGAGTGGCCGGACGACAACGCCCTGCTCAGAGGCTATGTGCCTACTGGTCTAGTCTATCCACCTGATATATGTGCCTACTGGTCTAGTCTATCCACCTGATCTATGTGCCTACTGGTCTAGTCTATCCACCTGATCTATGTGCCTACTGGTCTAGTCTATCCACCTGATCTATGTGCCTACTGGTCTAGTCTATCCACCTGATCTATGTGCCTACTGGTCTAGTCTATCCACCTGATCTGTGTGCCTACTGGTCTAGTCTATCCACCTGATCTATGTGCCTACTGGTCTAGTCTATCCACCTGATCTATGTGCCTACTGGTCTAGTCTCTCCACCTGATCTATGTGACCAGTAGGGATGTCCGTCTGTTCAGCAGTGCGTCAAATGGAGGGTTGCTGTGTGGTTTATGGGTAACGTGCCGTGAGTGGCAGGTCATTTCTATTAGCCCTGTCCTGCGTGGTGGGGACAAGCACACATTCCACACTGATGACTCTTGTTTCACCCCAGCTGTTGATGGGAGATTGCGCAAAACAGGAACACATCCTGAGGAAGAAAAAAAGGCCAAAAAAAGAGTGTCCAAGGGAATTGTTGGAATGCTAATGAAACTGCTTTGGAGTTTCTAACGTTCTCCCCTCCAGCCATATCTTTCTTTATTTCCTCTTTCTTATTTTCTTCTTCAGAGCGACAGGCTTCTGGTCAAAGGTGGGAGGATTGTGAATGATGACCAGTCTTTCTACGCTGACATCTACATGGAGGATGGCGTCATTAAGTAAGACAGAATGCTTGACCACCACGTCCTTCCAGGCAATGCACATTTAGCTCATTATGAGACACTCTTATCCAGAGCAGCTTAAAGTCAGCTGTAGGCAAGACAACTACATAACCCAGTGATTGAAAGTACATTGCCACCAGATCTGATCCAGCCCAATCTTGACAGGATAATAACATGGCAAATCAGAAACAGTTTGTTCCAGACAGCTCCAGTCAGATCCAGACTGACCCAGAGAGAAAGAGATATCCATTCAGATTCAGACATATCCAGGAGGAACTAGAGAGATCCAATCAGATTCAAACAGATCCAGCGGGAACTAGAGAGATCCAATCAGATTTAGACACATCTAGAGGGAACTAGAGATATCCAATCAGATTCAGACATATCCAGGGGGAACTAGAGAGATCCAATCAGATTCAGAAACATCCAGATGGAACTAGAGATATCCAATCAGATTCAGACAGACCCAGGGAGTTGGATTTGATGTGCACTAGTGGCATGCAGGGCCAAACAAGACACAAAGTGGGTGCATTCCTGGCTGCTCTTGGAAGGGCACTCTTTTCCCCCGTTCCTGCCCCACTTATTCAGCCTATTAGGCTCTTTGTCCCACTGGGGAGCTCTGATAGACAAAGTACCAACTGGAAGGTTAGAGTTGCATACCAATTAAGCTGTCCATGCCAGTCTATGCCAGGCCAGTACTGCAGACACTGACTTCTCCTGCTTTTTATCTGTGTGCGTGTGTGTTTCTGTTTGTGTGTGTCTGTCTGCACGTCAACTCTGCTATTTGACTTTCAAAGCTTTGCTAAATAACTTTCCGTTGGATTAACGTTACCAGAAGGTTGTGAGCAAAGCGACATTTCTTGTGAGGATATAATCATTTTGGTTTATTTCCTGATGTAGCTACTCACACTGTGCCACACACGGGCGTCGCCTCCGTTAACATAGCGCGTCTCCCCTAACTCCCCAGGCAAATCGGAGACAACCTGATCGTTCCAGGAGGGATCAAAACCGTCGAGGCCAATGGCAAAATGGTCATCCCCGGTGGCATTGACATCCACACCCACTTCCAGATGCCCTACCGAGGCACCACCACCGTGGATGACTTCTCCCAGGGCTCCAAGGCTGCCCTGGCCGGGGGGACCACCATGATTGGTGAGGGGGAAAGAGGGGAGCCCTGGGGCCCTCGTCCCACACACACAGGGCACCGCAGAAACAGACATCGAGTGGGGGTCGTTATAGTTCATTACCCTCATGACATGGAATGGCTGCTATCAATTGCACCCATAATCATTAAAGCAATTTAACCTTTTAGTATAGAGGAGACTCGGGGTGATTATCTGATCGTGGTTGAAAATGAGCTGAGACGAGAATGTAATCCTCACTGCTTGTTAGACTGCCGACAAAACACAGCATGGATTGTGAGGGGTGGTTTATCCGTTGAGGCGCGAGAGAAAGGCGAAGAAAAGAAGTGGAAAAAAAGGAAAGGAGAAATAGGGGGTATATGGAGTCAGATCCTGAGAGAGAAAATAGAGAAAGTAAGAGAGAAGAGAGAGAGAGAGGAGAGAGTGAAGTAGAGGGGCTCTGGTGTCAATGGAGCTTTCCTAAATGGGCCAGTGTGGGCAGTGGTCCAGGGGACCACACAAAAGGCCTCAGGGAGGCTGGGGGGGCAGTGTGGTAATGGGGGGGGGGGTGAGCAGTTCCTACGCCGGGAAACACAAGTTCCGTGGAAATAGGCGAGCAGCGTGTGAGGCACCCCAACGCCAGCTGAAAGGCTCGGCCCAACACGCACACATGGAACAGCTGGCAGACGGTAACGCCTCACTGTGATCGACTGGTACTAACAGTACTGTTGCGACACTGTCTGTGGCGCTGTGAAGAAAGAACTGCCTCCAGCGCATTTGGAGTACTGTGTGTTCATTCATCCTCCAAATGACATCTGCGACACAAAGCCTCAGCCAGGGACTGCGTAGTAAACAACCGAGTGAAACTCCAGATCACATTAACATGCACTGGAGGATCGGGGGAGACGGGGCAGTCTTTAATTGGATCAGGAAGTGCTAGCCATGTGGTCAGAGCAGCAGGAGGACACATTACATCAGAGAAATCCGGGGTCACTGTCGACCAATTTACCCTTCTTTGCTGTGAGCTTTACAGCCTGAAACCAAAGTAACCTGTGAGGTTGACACACCCCAAACATGCACCGAGGCCTGCAGATATTTCCACTGACACCTGACGTTGCTTTGAAAGCCACTGGCAAGGAAACACTGACACGTCAATAATGAATTATGCAACGCAGAGGGCAAGCAGACTGGTCGTGTCCTCCAACTCTCTCTCACTTTCATCCGTTTCCTCCTCCTCCCACTTCGTCCCTCCCTCCCCCTCCCTCCCCCCAGTGGACCATGTGATCCCGGAGCCGGGCAGCAGCCTGATGGAGGCCTTTGAGCAGTGGAGGAGCTGGGCTGATGAGAAGACCTGCTGTGACTACTCCCTTCATGTGGACATCACCCACTGGAACGACAGAGTCAAACAGGAGGTGGACATGCTGCTCAAAGAGAAAGGTAATGGCCAGCTTCCTGACAACAAGGGCATGGACAGTTTAAATGAGATTTTTTTATTTCGCCCTTCCAGGTTCTCGCCAGAGACTTAGGCCTGGTCACCCCAAATATCAGCCTGGATTACTAACTGATAGAGAGAACTATTCCTTTGGTGTGTTAAGCAGAGTTAAGTCTCCTTAGAGGATGTCCCTCCGTGTTGCTGCAGATTTAACATTTACAGTCTTTAATACTGTAGCAGTGTGTGGACCACAGACAGACAAACAGACAAACAAACCGACAGACCGACAAACTGACAGAGACAAACAGACAGACACACCAACAGACAGACAAACAAACAAACAAACAAATAGACCTCTGGCCAAAGGCAGCGAGGATTCGTTTCTGCTGGCAGAACCTGCAGTAAAAACAATCAGCTTCCTCTTTGTCTTCCTCCTCTACATATCTCTGGTCAATTGTCCCAATCCTGGCCTCCTGTCTTCTTCTAGAACCTGTCCAAATGTAGTCCTGACCCAGATACCACTGTTCATCTACAGGAGGGTCTACAGGAGGGTGTGGTTTCCTGCCCAGTCAGAGAGCCCAGACAGGGTACAGGGTCCACAGACCTCGGACCTTCACCACCTGGTAGAGGACATGAGTCAAGCCTCTGTGTGACACTAGATAAGGAACTATGCTCCAGTCACCGATGTCATCTGTTGGGCTCCATGAATAAGCTGTAATTATCATAGGACTGTTCTCAGTTTGGTCTTTCACTCATGGGTTAATCTATCTCCCCTCTCTCTGTCTATTCTTCCCCCACTCTCTCAATCCCTCTTTGCCTATCCCTTTTCTCTTTACCCCCTCCATCTTTCTCTGTACCCCCTCTCTCTTTCTCCTTCTCCCCCCTCTCTATCCTTCTCTCTTTTACCCCCTCTCTCTGTCTCTCTCAATATCACTCCCTGTCCTATCTCTCTTTTCTCTCTATTTCAGGTGTGAACTCCTTCCAGGTGTACATGGCTTATAAGGACTTCTACCAAATGAGCAACAGTGAGGTACGGTGTGTTCGGTAGCCCACTAGGAACTGTACGCCTGTGCTTGGCAAGCACGTGAAATGCAGATCCACAGTTGCAATCAATGACAAAAAGGGCTGTGAGCTGCAAATCATGTGGCCTATATGGGACTCCATTAAACTGGAGCAACCATGCATGACGAATTTAGCCAGGTTGTGTGACCACTCAGAAATTGGATGGTTCGTTGTGAACGAGAGAGTGTGGTTTCCTGTGCGGTTTAATGTGGCTGGGGGTGACCTTTTACCTTTCAGTTGTTAATGAATGTGTCCGCTGTGCTCTGCTCTGGGTGTCTTCATACAGCTGTATGAGATCTTTACCTTCCTAGGAGAGATGGGTGGAATTGTGCAGGTCCATGCCGAGAATGGAGAGATCATTGCCGAGGTAACACACCTCTCACAACACACCCCTCTTGACCTGTATCACAGAGCTTCCCGATAAATTACCATACGTTGTCTTGTTGTCCCAGACAAAACAGACCCCCTGAACTGTATGACCAGGTAAAGGGAGAAGGCAGAGGTGGTGAGGACTTAGTGCTTGACCCTGCCGGTAATGGGTGGATTGGGACTGGGGTTCCGGAGGCTGGGTCAGAGGTCAGGGTGATTTGGGGTGAATGCGGTCCCTTTGTGTGTCCGTCCCACAGGAGCAGGCCCGCATGCTGGAGATGGGCATCACTGGACCGGAGGGACACGTGCTGAGCAGGCCAGAGGAGGTGAGACACTGCAGTAGATACTCATTAAGGCAGCGCAATTACAGCCAATGATTCCTGGAACACACTAAACTATGTAGGAATTATCATGATTGTAATGATTTATTCGGAGGGAACAGCACGTCTCCATGTCAGGGCTGCCATTGTGGTATGGTTCAGCATCTCACACTACATCTTTTCCTCAATTCATCTTTCACTGACTATGTCCAAGTTTGTCCAAGTGCACTGGCAGTAATGGTACCAATCAGTAATACATTTGTACATCTGTTCATAGAATAATTCACTGTTCTGTCTGCCTATGTGTGTGTGTGTGCGTGTGTGTCTGTGTGTGTGTGTGTGTCACTATCTATCTGTCGATTCCCCCATCTAGCTGGAGGCAGAGGCAGTGTTCCGTGCCATCACCATCGCCAGCCAGACCAACTGTCCCCTGTATGTGACCAGGGTCATGAGCAAGAGTGCTGCCGACATCATCTCACAGGCCAGGAAAAAAGGTCATCAATATGCCCTTGACTTTCACATGAGCTACGCCATACCTGCATGTGCCGCTCACCTCTAAATGCAACATCATGGCTGCCTCCTAAACCCCTCTATTCTGTCCGAGGATGGAAATCCAGCCGCGTAGGCTGTTTCTGGTGTTTTGGTTCCTGTTCTGGATTCACATGAAAGGCATGGTCTGACAGAGACAGCGGGAACAGGGCCAGTTCTGAGACAAATCTGTAACTTCTATGGGTCTCAGCATAGTGAACTGTCAGAATCCTGTCTCCGCCATTCATTAGGAGCCCACTGTAGAGTTTGGACAGAGAGCAGGCCTGTTGTGCATGATGAAGAGAAAGATATCCACTTTTAGAGAATGAGCAGAAAGAGACCAGGGTCAGAATGCTATTAGCATGTCCTGACGGAGGAGGCCTGGGGCCGGGATATTCTCCCAGGGGGATATTCTTTCATCACTGCTGGCTCCACTCCTCAGCGTTGACATCTGATTCGTCATGTCAGAGCCTAGAGAGGAAGACTCTTGCAAATACTAGCAGCAGGAATGAGGAGCTTGATGCAACACTAGGAGACCCTCTGATCCTCCCCACTAGCTATTACTGCTGGATAACCAGTGGTAGTAGTTTTGTATGTGTTTATTAATGTGGGATAAACCTGGGAAGCGGGATATTTAGTTAATGTCATTCAAGAGAAAGAGCTGATTTTAGTTGATTTCATTACCCTGGGAAATGAGAACATCATATTTCACCTAGGTAACGTTGTGTTCGGCGAGCCAATCACGGCCAGCCTTGGGACAGACGGGACACACTATTGGAGCAAGAACTGGGCCAAGGCCGCTTCCTTTGTGACATCACCCCCTCTCAGCCCTGATCCCACCACGCCAGACTACCTGAACACATTACTGGCCAGGTAAAGAGCGCCCCCCTGTTGACAGCATGACACTCCACTGACCTCTCATACTTCACCGAATCCGTCCTCTGTCTCCCAGGGACTCTTAGAACGATAGTCTGATAGTTGCACAAGTGAGTCCATTTGTCTGCGGGGAAAGTAAGAGTGCTCTGTAATAAAGTGGAAGCCTCTATAAGCGGTAAGAGGAGACCTCGGCACTCAGAGTCATCCATTTACTGTAGTCCCAGTTTGACCGTGATGGATCTCGGATCGCAGCTACAGTATGAATGAAATTCTGTCAGGAGCTGTACCTGTCAGGAGTTTTCTCTGGAAATGTTTTTTGTCATA
>JACXGI010001520.1:60781-75547 GCA_016801175.1 Esox masquinongy
CTCTCTCCCCCCCCTTCTCTCTCCCCCCCTCCCCCCCTTCTCTCTCTGCCCCACCTCTCCTTCTCTCCCCCTCTCTCTCCCTCTCTCCCCCTCTCTTCCCATACCAGTGGTGACCTGAACATCACCGGCAGCGCCCACTGCACCTTCAGCGTGGCTCAGAAGGCCATAGGGAAGGATGACTTCACTCAGATTCCTGAGGGTGTGAATGGAGTGGAGGAGAGGATGTCCCTCATCTGGGAGAAGGCTGTGGTGAGGATGGATGGATGGATGGATGGATGGATGGATGGATGGAAGAATGAATGGAGTGGAGGAGAAGATGTCCCTCGTCTGGGAGAAGGCTGTGATGAGGATGGATGGATGGATGGATGGATGGAAAAGTGAATGGAGTGGAGGAGAGGATCTCCTTCATCTGGAAGAAGGCTGTGGAGATGATGGATGGATGGATGGATGGATAGAAGAATGAATGGATGGTACATGCCAAAAGGCACTGTATTCCTATTTTGGAGCACTCATTTTTTTAGTTAGGCCCAAAGGGCTCTGGTCAAAAGTAATGCATGATATATTTTTGTTTCATGTCATTATTTCCTCATCTTCACTGGCTACCTCTCACTAACCCTCTCTAGCCCTGTAAGACTATGCAGTGCTCCCAGTTCGTCTGTCCTCAGGTATCTGGTAGTGGAGGGTTGTGTTCCCATGAGTGTTCTTGTTTAATCTCTCTCCCTTTGGCTCTGTTTCCCCAGCTGTCCTCCCTGCTTACAGAACATTACGGTATAGATCTGTTGTTGTTCTTGGTCTTTCATGTTCAAACAGAATGGGAAAGACCAAGAACGCTTTGCTTCTGAATTTTAGATGAATTATTCTCAGTAAAGTACCCTCCCTTGAGGCAAAAACATATGGTTTTAGCTATAGCTACAGGATGTATGAGAGTGTGTGTGTGTGTGTGTGTGTGTCTGTCTGTCTGTCTGTGCTCATGTCTTCTTGCGTGAGACTACAAGAGTGCAACTCCCTTCTAATCAGCTCCAAAAGCTTTTTCCTTAAACTAGCACTTCAGCCAGTCAGACGTTTCTCCTGCTTTCTCAGACCTCTGGCAAAATGGACGAGAACATGTTTGTCGCTGTGACGAGCACCAATGCTGCCAAGATCCTGAATCTCTACCCCCGTAAGGGCCGGATCGCTGTGGGCTCCGACGCCGACCTGGTCATCTGGGACCCAGACACCGTCCGCACCGTCTCGGCTAAGACACACAACTCGGTAGGAGGTCAGACGTTAAAGGAATAATAACGTTCACTTTTTCATGTGTAGTTTGATGAAAACTGGTCTAGTGTCTCAAGTCCCCTTCGCTAAGTCTTGGAAAATGGAACGTAATGTAAACAAGCCCTGTGCCTGAGAACAGAGCACACTGTTTAAATACCCCAAAGTCAAGTTGCCCCTGTATGGTACTCAATATTCTAACCACACAAGTCCACAACGTTCTAGTTCATTGGAGATTTAATCAGAGCCATCGATCTGCCAAGGTCAGCCAGGTCACTGTAGGTATTCAGGACGAGGAGGGTCTGTTGTCACCATCGCTGTGCTGACACACACATTCTTGGAGGCCTGGTGAAATCTGCTGGTCATTGTGGACATTCACCCCCGGTCTGAATTCTGCGTAGCTGCGAAGAAAACCGTTTTTTTACAGAGAAGTGAAGGAGAGAGAAAAAAAGCAATGAACTGCAGCTGCTTCCAGTGACCTTTCAGTGACCTTTCAGTGACCTTTCAGTTTCTCAAAATGGAAATTGCCTCCCATAGGTAGACGTCCACATTGAACAGAATGATTTTAATTTTCCAAATGATTTCAATTGTTTTTATTAGATGAATGAACACATGCTTCCGTACATAAGCCCCAGAACACAGTCCTAATACTGGAAGGCAATATCCTTCATATAAACATGCCTTAAATGTCTTTGGTAGCTATATATGGGTTAGGGTTAACAGTAGCATCAAACCGGAAAATGGGTATTCTTTCTCATCCCTCCTCACAAGGGCAGGAAATGATGCAGGAATCTCACAGGAGCCCACAATATCTAGTAGAGGGTTAAACAGAGGAAGTGTCTGCTCAGGAAATCAAGCCTTGTTCACTTCCTGTAGACAGAGAATGAAAGACTGAGAGAAATGGAGAGCAAAAAGCATAGTACATTTTTGTGATTTAGCAGATGCCCCTATCTAGACTTACAAGAGCAATTAGAGTTAAGTGACTTGCTCAAGGGCACAACAACTGCATCTTTACCTTTTGGGTCTTAACCAGTGACCTTTCAGTTAATGGCCCAGCTCTCTAACCACTAGTGCTATCTGTTACTGCTTAGAAAAAGAGAGAGAAAAAGCTGGAGAGATTGGATGAGTTTTCAATGGCTTTTCCATATGTGGAAACGATCCTGCGAGACCCAAGGTTCTTACAGAATGATGTCACCTTTTCATTTCCTGCCTGTAGCCCTAAGAACATGGAACATCAGAACAGGGCTCCTGTCCATGTTAACGATGGTCACAGTGATCTATTGTACACAGCATTTAAGTTCTTTCGTCTTTACATCCCTCCCTCTGTGGCAAATAAAATGTCCCCAGTTATCAGAGTCTCAAAGTCTCAGTCTTCTTGGCTTTGATGGTGTTATTGCTGAGAGGGCCGGGCTATGACATCCCACTTGGCAGACTTGGAGCCTAATGTCCTGTCCTGGCCCGAATCATCTGGAATGCACTTTAACAGCAGGGCGTGCGTGCACAGGAACCCACAGCGAACAGGAGAGGGGCAACAGAATGCAAATGACCATACACAGGGAGAGACAAAACAATGGCCAGAGGAACAGAGTGGCAGGAGAAAAGAAAGGGGGAATGAATCAGAGTGAACAACCGAGAGCGCAAGAAAGCCGAGCGGAAGGAGGAGAGAAAGTGCTAGAGAGGGAGAGCGTAGCTAGAGTGACGTTCGGAGTCATTAGCGCCAGCTGTTCAATGGCAGCTGTTTGTCTTTAGATGCCAAATGGAGGCGTCTGAGAAACAGGCTCGCTGGATGATGAGGGACGAGGGGGAGGAGCAGGCCTGTTTCTCTCTCGCACACATGTTGTTAATCAAGGCAGAACCATAGTCTCATCTCCTCGGAGACGACCAGACCGCCTGCCCGGCCTCCCGCTCGCCAACCAGCCTCCTCTTTCCCCCTTCCCCAGCCAACCTGGGCCCGCTGTCCACTCAGTGCTCCCTCAATAGACCCTCTGTCTCTCTACACTGCAGAGCACAGAGTAGCCTCTGGCCAGACCAATTTAAAGAGAACATATCCAAATGTGATTTACTTCAGTGGAATTAGCTGGCTCCTCATCTGAATTAATGTTTCAGGCTTACGCATTTTAGAATCCTTGTAATTCAGAGTTCCCCAGGAGGTTTGTTTTAAAGTCCCTGTATTGGAGTTCCCCGGGAGGTTTGTTTTAAAGTCCCTTTTTCAGAGTTTGCCAGGAGGTTTGTTTTAAAGTCCCTGTTTCGGAGTTTGCCAGGAGGTTTGTTTTAAAGTCCCTGTTTCGGAGTTCGCCAGGAGGTTTTTTTTAAAGTCCCTGTATCGGAGTTCCCTAGGAGGTTTGTTTTAAAGTCCCTATATCGGAGTTCCCCAGGAGGTTTATTTTAAAGTCCCTGTATCGGAGTTCCCTAGGAGGTTTGTTTTAAAGTCCCTGTTTCGGAGTTTGCCAGGAGGTTTATTTTAAAGTCCCTGTATCGGAGTTCCCTAAGAGGTTTATTTTAAAGTCCCTGTATCGGAGTTCCCTAGGAGGTTTATTTTAATGTCCCTGTATCGGAGCTCACCAGGAGGTTTATTTTAAAGTCCCTGTATCGGAGTTCCCTAGGAGGTTTGTTTTAAAGTCCCTGTTTCGGAGTTCGCTAGGAGGTTTGTTTTAAAGTCCCTGTTTCGGAGTTTGCCAGGAGGTTTATTTTTAAGTCCCTGTTTCGGAGTTCCCTAGGAGGTTTGTTTCAAAGTCCTTGTATCAGAGTTCCCCAGGGAGGTTTGTTTTAAAGTCCTCACAGTTGTTTTAATGTAAACTTATTAAACTCTAAAACGCGTAAGCCCGACACATTAATCCAGATGAGGAGCCAGCTAATTCCACATAAGTAAATCAGATTTGGATATTATGTTAGGGTCCACCGTTTTCTGTGCTTGACCTCAACTTGCAGCCAGTTCCTTCTGCATCGCTGTACTGTCATTTGCACAGCTTAACACCGCCTGAGAGGAGAGTGAGTTATGAGCACCCGAAAGGGCCCACAGCTGCATTAACTGTGCTTGTGAATGGTTAACGTTGGGTTACCAGTGCAGCAAGGAACGGCTGGCTGTGGAGGTGCAACCACGTGAAACAGGCCTGTTAACGTTTTACACGGACTTTTTACAATTCCTTTTCACAAAACTCCCTGTTGTTGTCCCACCTCCATCGCTGATCAAGAAATACAGCATCCGGTCACGGCTTAATGTGTTTGACCCAGTGTGTGCGTAGACGCGAGTGAGTGCCTATCCTGCCGAGTGCACGTGTGCCTGCAGACATGTAATGTGCCTGCTGAATGTGTGTTTTTTCCCAGGCTGCTGAGTACAACGTGTTTGAGGGCATGGAGCTCCGCGGAGGCCCCTCGGTGGTGATCTGCCAGGGGAAACTGGTGCTTGAGGATGGGAACCTGCACGTCGCCCCTGGGGTCGGGCGCTTCATTCCCTGCATCCCCTTCCCAGACTACGCTTACAAGCGCGTCAAGGCCAGGAAGCAGGTGAAATCATCCACCCCCTCCCACGACTCCCTGTTAAAACGCGGTCCGGCCCTAAATATTTTCTCACTCCCAAATTAACGTATTCCCAGCGCTTCAGTTCTGTTTTGTAATAAAGCATTTGGTGGATTGTTTTGACATGCGTCAGGGTGATAATGTGTGACACTGAGCCAACGTAAACGACGTGTGCTCTGAGAGCATCTTAAGTTGGGGACATCTGGAACTGTTTTCTCTGTGGTTAGGGATTAATCAGGACTAATCTGATGTAAAGCGGAGATGGTCCATCCAACTCCCACAAACATGGAAGATGTCATTGAGCCTTTGTATTGAAGACAGGATATCTGTACACAAATGCATACTGCTGCTGAGGTTCAGCCCGCGCCACAAAGAATCAAACACATGATCCATCTCAATGCACATGCC
This sequence comes from Esox masquinongy, assembly GCA_016801175.1. Taxonomy (NCBI): domain Eukaryota; kingdom Metazoa; phylum Chordata; class Actinopteri; order Esociformes; family Esocidae; genus Esox; species Esox masquinongy. The sequence goes on from JACXGI010001520.1 coordinate 65,957, forward strand.
GGGACGGAAACCCCAAGCAATGTTTTCAAGGAGACGGATTTCATTTAGATTGCTTAGCTGTTTATAACACCGAGCCGTACTGTACACAAAGGATGTCTGTCTTCTTGGGCCGTTGCACTTTTGCCAGCAATAAACACAATGCATTATGGGTTGGAAGCCTGCGCCTGGGCTTTGTGGACATAATAGGAGAGCTGTTTTCTCAGTTGGAAGGCACAGTATAAAAATAGCTATCAGATAGTGTAACTCAGATAGGAAATGCCAGAAAATGGAATAATTGCTTTGAAACCACCTCTCTGGGTGATCTTCTGCATCCCGGCGGAAGACTGACACGAACGTAGGAAATGGATGGGGAATGGGGAGGGGTGGAGGTGTGAGGACGTGGGAGAACGGGAGGTTGTGGTGTTATGTCAGTTTGGAGGGTTCCTCTCCGGGGCGTTACATACTTTAATATCTGCCCTGTTGTTGCTCTAAGCGTCCCTGCAACGGGTTATATTTCACAATGACAGTTGTAGCCAAAAGCAACCTAACTACATCAGCAAACTCTCCCATCAGCGTCCCCTTCGTCAGCGCGCACACTTTTATCAGTGCCATGAAGTTCATCCATGTGGAAGATATTCGGATGGTGTTCAGATGGTCAACATTTGGGACACTGAAATGTGTAGCTATGTGTAAGGGTTTTACTGGGCTATGATGTGGCTGTAAAGTGGTTCAGTGACTCCTAAAGATAAACTAAAGTGGGGTTTTTCCAGTGAACAGTTCAGCACAATGAGTTATTTTATATGAGTTGTGTCCTGCTTGTATGGGATACCCTGCGATTCTTAGATAGTTTTGCTTATGACCAGAATAGAGAGATTTTTCTGTAGAGCTGTTTCTGTAGAGGTTTCTTGTTGAGATCAGTGCTGATCATTATGGCTTTATTAAGCAGATTCTCCTCCCAGCTTCCAGGGATTCCTTAGTGGCATGATCTTAAGATAGAGGACAGATGCTGGCCCGTCCACTGAGAACACTGTGTCTTTGCCTGCCGTGTGTCTACGTGTCCGTACATCTGGAAGTGCTTAATCTCAGGGTAAAATATGCATTTAGATTCAGACACAAAACGTTTCCCAGACAACCCGATGACATTAATCTCTCTCCTCCCGTCTCTCTCTCCTTCTCCTCCCCCCTAGCTGGCGGTCCTACGGGCAGTGCCCCGGGGCATGTATGACGGCCCAGTCTCTGACTTCTCACCCCTGTCCCGTGGTGGGACCCCCTCAGCGTCTGCCCGCACCTCCCCGACCAAGCAGCCCGTCAGGAACCTCCACCACTCGGCTTTCAGCTTAGCAGGTAACCCTGCACAACGCGGTGAGCTTCAGAAACATTTTAATTTACCCATCAGCCTCCCCATCTCTGTCTGTCATAGGAAGTACCAAGACACACATAAATACACGCACGCGTTTCGGTCCCAATTAAGTATATAGTAAAACCTGCTCACACAGGCACACTTGCACACATGCACGCAAGCTTGCACACGCGAGCACACATGCACGCAAGCTTGCACAGGCGAGCACACAGTCAACACAGACAAATTACAAGACATCTCACACACGATACGTCGCCACGGCTGACCGCTGTTTGTCCACGGAAGACAAAACAGCCTTCAGGTGAATTCTGACATTCTAGCGCAATCGAATTTGAAACCGCTATTTCACAATTTGTTTATGATAACATGCACACTGCACAATCTATTTGTCCCCAGGTCATCCTGGTACTTCCAGACAGTGCTCTTTATGTTTCTCAAGGCTTTGCTATTTGTTCAATTTTTCATTGATTTGATTACTTTCAGCTGCACACAGACTTCTCTCTTTCTCTTTCTTGTACTATCTTTATACATCTAAATTAAATTTGCAGTAGTGAAAGTGTTTTTTTCATTCAACACCACTTCATTGAGGGAAATACGGTATTGATTCTAACAAGGTGATATACATACATTGAATTATATTGTGCATTCATATGAACATTACAGTTTTGAACACATAGCTTTCTTATGCTCACCCCATTGCCAGTCAGGTCAGCTGATCCGTGATAACGTGAGTAGATGCTGGTGTACTGTGACTGCCGGTGATGCTACTGCTTGGACTATGTTTAATTAATGGAATGGGGTTATGCAATATTGTATATAATTAATGTACATCTACATACAGAATAATAGCCTATTTTTTCAGTATCACACACCCTTCCTTTTTGTCATCAGTTGTCTGCGGCAGAAATATATATTTTACATCAACATGTAGTCTTGTTATTTGCCTAATGAGGCTTCTAAACTCATAAAAGGGCTTTATGAAATTCTTGACATATTCAACAAGCTCCGACTCAGTGTCAGATCAGACCTTCTACAGGATGCATCTTCTCCGTCATAATAGCCTTTCTTTTGCAGTTTTTTTGGTCAGTCTTTTTAGATGAAATGCACAAATACTCAAACTCATGCACTTTTGCCTCTAGGCGACTTCTGGTGTTTAAAGCAAGGAGTAAAGCCACCCAGCTGAAATAGGCCATTGGCTATGGAAGCCAAGATAGCCCACAAGCTATCATTTCAAATGGAAGACTAATCTCAGTTAACTGAGAACTCAAGTAACTGCGTAATTGGGCAGTAAATTTGGGGACCAGATGTTTTAAGAGCTGAGATTGTTACCGGAGCGGTGAGCTTCAAACTCTCTCACTCAATATGCAAGGAAGTCTGTGCGCCAAATCTAAACTTGCCAGGCAAAGTTGTGGAGATGCCAACACCTGCAGATTTGGGATCTGTTAGAGGCGTTAGGACTAATGCCGCTTGTTATCCCACGCTAATCGTTGTTTCATGACAGATCTACGGTGCCGTTTATGTTTACGTAATCTGTCCATGAGAGGTAATAGGAGGTTAATGAAGCTTACTGAGTCGAAACTAGAAGAGGAAGTGGACAGAACCAAGCAAGAGCTAGCAAGATCCACGTTGGTGCGTTCTACCATGTTTCTGTTAGGAAATTCGTAGCCAACAGTGGTCTGGGGGGTTGTACTGATATGCTGCTGTATCGTGGGTTCTGGTCTGAAAGCAACCTTTGCCAATTTCCTTTCCAATACAATCATGTCCAATGCATTTCGTTGTACTGTTGACAATAAAGTTGAATCAAATCTAATCGACGAAGCAGGGGCCTCTAAAATCTTACTATTGCTACCTGATTTCCTAACTAAAAGATAGAGGCAGATAATATTAATATTTAATACAGTTCTCCCCAAAAAAGACCTAAGTTTTATGTACCATGATGAACAGAAACTCAACAAAACGTACCTGCGAGTTACAAAACTTCGCTGCAAGCTGCTGTTGGACCTAGTTCCTAACTGTATTACAACTTTATTAAAGATGTCTCTTAAGTGCACATTATTATATTTCATTTGTATAATGTATTGTTTTTCTTTCCTCTGAGTGGCAGACATATCCACGTTCCATTTTTACGTGTTTTACTTAAGCTAGCTATCTTCCACAGTTCAAATCATTACCAAATGAGCCGATAAGATTTGACGTTACTCCCAGGGTAGTCATATTTCACTGACAATATACTCAACAATCAAGCTGCATTTAAGCTCTGCAATGAAGCATAATAACTGCCAAATATACGTATTGTTTTTATTATAAAGAAAACATACTCTCTGGGGGGTGTGGTGCAATAACTCCCAGTTGTGTCCCAGGCAATGTTAGTTAGCTAGCTGCGTGAAAGGTTTTACGGCGGTCCGCATGCAAACTTTGTGTTTTTGCCCCCACCTGCTGTTCGGATTTCAGCTCATGATTTGGTGACTTCACAAAATCTTCCAATAAAATCACAGAAGCTAAATTATCTGGAGTGGGCCTTCAATTTCCCTATAATTCCGCCACTTAAACAATGACAACGCTGGTTCCAAGTAGTCATTGGAACCAGCGTTCCAATGACCCCCCCCCATATAAATAACAGCTTATAGAGGCTAATGGTAAGCACTGGTTCAATGATGCAGCTTTTCAGATGAGTATTGTTGGCATATTGATGATTTTACAGAATTAATATAACCTAATGATCAAATTATGAATGTGAAACCAGTCATGGCACCAAACTGAAACATCTCAAGAAATCAACTTTCCTACAGTGATATTAAGAGTGCACACCAAACCTAAATGATACTTTTTAAGTCCCTGTTAATAATTTTTGTTTTGTGAATTCTGTCATCACACATTTCAATCACAGTCATTGCAAGCAACCAAACAGGGTATTGTATGCTATTCTTCCTACTTATTAGAATAGTCAATAACCCTTCAACATAACAATGGGTTGTACGGCAGTTTTCAAAGTGAATCCATCCACCAATTTATTTGTGCATAAAAGGATCTCTGAACTATTTTATATGATTATTCAGAAATATTACATTTGTGTAATTCATCTAGATCAACTTACAAGTGCTGGAAACTCTTGAATTAAACTCCACAAGAAGTGCAGAGCAGTGGTTGAGCGGTAGATATGCAGAGACCAGGGTTCAATACCTGTCTCCACCCCCCACTTTTCTCTCCACCCTTCACTCCTGTCTCCACCCTTCACTTCTGTCCCCACCCTTCACCCATGTCCCCACCCTTCACTTCTGTCTCCACCCTTCACTCTTGTCTCCACCCTCCACTCTTGTCCCCACCCTTCACTTGTCTCCACCCTTCACTCTTGTCTCCACCCTCCACTCTTGTCCCCACCCCCCACTCCTGTCCCCACCCTTTCCTCCTGTCTCCACCCTTCACCTGTTTTCCTCTGACTCCAATTGGGCTTTAATATATGAAGTCCAAATCTGGCTGTTTATGCATGAAACTGTAAATTATCCCATCATATGGAGTATGGTGACCATTGACCCAGCTTACTCGAAATCACTAAGAAATGCTAAAAGCATTCATAGATATTTTAATTTGTTTTAGAGACGAGCATTATAAAACCTACTGGATAACAATAAACATGAATTTGACTTTGTGAAGGTCATGTTTTGCAACTAACCTGCTTACTACTTTTCCATGTGGTTTCAAGAAAATCCGTTAAATGATGACCTCTTCCTAAATTTTTGGTCACATGTCTCATTTTGTTTATGGTTTCCTAGAAACAAGGGTTGCTTCAATTAACCTTTTACCCCACCCTTCCTCGTGTTCTGGGATTTCAGTCCAGACATCTGGTATTTTACTCTCTTAGTCATTGTTCTGTCTAATGAAGCATGTCTGATGAAAAGGTTGACTGAGGCTGATGATCATTTATCTAAAATAGCATTATTCAAATAACCAATGACAGAGACTAGTTGAGTGGAGTGACAGTCCGGTCATATACTGTACATCTGCAACCTTTTATTACCCAGTTCAACCTTCCAGGAAGAAGCAGAGTAAACAGTAGTTTAAGTGGAATAATTGTGCTGTGATGCATTGATGCAGCAGACCAGCACTGGAAAGGGTTTCCCTATGGCTTTGATCTAATGTGGGGTCATCCACTCATTCTCCATCTCTTCCGGAGAGCCTGCTGTCCTTCACCAGGCTGTATGTTTATAATAGAGATATGGATTATTCTCTCCCTCTGGCTTCCAAGATAGTCCCATTGTTGGTCTACAAGGCTAGATACTCACTCTGGGAATAAATACAATCTCCTACTGTGCTTCCTGCACATGCAATAATTCACATATTCACAGAGCGAAACACGTGCCTGGAGCCATTGTGAGATTTAAGATAGTAGGCCTATATCTCTTATTGTTTAATATGTACATTTAATCCAGGTGTAATCCCAATCCCAACTCGCGTTTCAAAGGGGATTTATTCCAGGAGGTCACCAGAGGACATCGGTTGCCTGGTTGGTTTGTGTGCATTAGAAATAAGTTAGCAATATTTTTTCTCAAGCTAATGCTAACTTGCTTTGTCACAACTAGAGAGACTAGGTATGGTAGCATATGCTAGGACACCGTTGCATCCCTTTAAAAATGCATTTAAAACACAACCAAAAAAATGCATTTTAAAATATGTGAACTACATCTACAAAAGTATAAATACAAGATTACATTTTCAAAAAGATGTATAACAAGTAGAATGTTTTTAGTATTGTCTCCGCTACAAAAAAGACATACCGATTAAAGACATGCAATTTGGTACTATAATGCTTTAATTACAATACTATTGAATTTCATTGATTCCTAAAGAGGACAACTCATTCTAACGTGAACTGAGATGAAGACCAGGCACTTCAAAGCTTATAGCATAAGCAAAGCAAGGTTTCTAAACATAAAGTTACCGTTTGGCTCGGTCTGCCCACAGCAGAGGATCGAAATCAAGACACTTAAAGAGATATCACTAAATCCTGTTTGTCTGCTAGGTCCCCCTACCACAGAGGACCTACCCATCCGACCAGCAGGACGCCGCATTGTAGTGCCCCCTGGTGGACGCTCCAACATCACCTCCCTCAGCTAAGAGGGTGAACCGGGGAGAGACCAGTCAGAAGATGACGACAGCCACTGGGAGAAGACAGAGACATGATTAGTTAAAACAAGTTAAGAGTTGAGCAAAACACTGAACCCTCATGCCTTACCAGCCTCATTCTACATGCTAAAACGTCTTAAAGCTTCACAGTATTTCTCTTCCTAGGTAATTGTTTATCTGTAATTACAGCAAACATATTGACTGAAAGTAAGTTGAGAAATATTTTATTCAATAATTGTGTGCTCTTAAATGAGCATGGTCATAATCAGAATACAGGTGATATAATAGTACAACTCTCCCTTGCTGTCAACATGAATAATTTTTTTAATTGACAGTTTAGTCACTTCTCTGAATCCAATAATATAACAATAAATTTACCTCAAGATAACTGTCATGACCAACTCCGACAGATGCCTGTTCCCCAGAAAAAGAAATACTGAATTTCTCAAAGCAACGCTTTCGTTTTTCTTCCATCATGTTTGGCTTTCAATGTCACCCTTTTTGCGTACTAGTCTGCAGATATAGTCCCCTAGCGATGTAATAATAACATGCAGTAATGTCCATTACTGTTAGGTGGCATTGTGAGTATGTATGGTAGATGTGATGTAGCTTTGTTAATGATGTTGTCGCTGCCTCCCTGGGCTGTTGAGTTGGGGGGGATAGTCATTAATGACTTAATGATTAAAAAGAAGAAACACTTCTGTTGATACAGATTATACGGTAGAAATGGTTGTCATGTTTATTTATCCCATGCGCTCCACTCCATCCTGGCTGTAGATTACGATGTGAGAAACCATCTTTTGCATTTGCTTCAGACATAATGCTTGTTCCTATACATACCGTTTAGCAAGTCATCTGGGTGGTAAAAAGATAAAAAATGAACCCTTGCACAAGTAGTAAAACCAAGCTCAACTTTCATGGCCTGAGTCATGAGGTTGTAATTAGGAGCTTTGTGACCATTAATAAAGAAAACATATTAAGCGATAAAAGTAAAAAACCTGCTTTGAAATAACAGTAATGCACCTCAGCTTTATTTAGTATTTTGTGGGCTCTCGTTCTGAAGCAAGACCATATAACTCTGCATTCAACAACGTAAGATGTGAATGTGATGTTGTGCTGTTTTAAATCTCAATACTCCCAGAGAGTCTCCACATTGCTGTACTGGCCCTGACTGACAGCTCTTGGTTTGGTTACTAACACCGAGGGGAAAACAGACAGGCTTTACCCTGGTTAACTTTCAGAGTTTTTTTTATATTCTCCTGGTCTGCCTACCTGTCCCAGGACAGACAGGGGGATTGTGGTTTTGAGAACAAGGCGAGGATGAGGATGGCTTTATTTTTGCTATCCCAATCATGAAGAACAGGTCATGAAGAAGTCATTGGGTTTTACTAAGTGATGATGTGGAAGTCCAAGCAATCCAAGTGGTGATTATATTTATGTTAGTATGACTTGAGCTATGTTATTGTTTTTATGTATTTTTTTACTGTTGTATCAAAACCCAGAGATGGCAGGTCAAAAAAAACATTGAGGTGTGATGTGGTATGAACTGTTCCTGAATAAACATGAGTTGCAACTGACTAGCTGTCACTTTTGGGTTTTTAAAAATGTTTTTAACAAATGGTTCTGTGCTAGGGAGTGATAATATAGATAATAAAGCATGCTTGTGAGAACCTATCTCATAGAAATATGATAGGTTCATAGAAATGTGTAGAAGCGTGATAGTTCTCGGTTCCCTTTGGTAGAGTATAATTGCTTTTCTATTAAATTCTGCACCATTCTGGGTTAATACTCCCATTGTTAAAGGAATTTCCTATTTTCAGACCTATTGTAAAGTCTGGCAGTAGACTTGTCAGTGGTTGGTTATTATTGTTATGGTTTATAGCCAGTTTAAGTCTCATGACATCGTTTTTGATGGCTGTAATTATTACAGTCTGAGACGATTGCCTCTATAAAACAAAATCTCAGTCTGGGCTGGAGGATAGTGTACATTATTTTCCCAACAGCAAGTTCACAAGGACTTATTGGCAATGTACACACACCCTCCCCAACTAATCTAGCTGTCAGTGGCCAGTTATTTGTTATTTCCATTTAAAACAGATGACCTTGTCAAGGGGGAGTGAGGAGAAACGCTTTGAGAAGAAATTCCACAAAGAAGACGTTTTCCTTATCTTACATGATCCACCAGCTTGACTTTAACTTGGCTCTATAAAGAGCATATTTCATTGACGGATACTCCCAGATAGACTTATGAATGTGGAAAAGTGCTGTGTCAAGCCCAGAGTTCATTCCACCAAAAGGGTGATGGAGGTTTGTTTTCGGGAAGTACAGTTGTTTAGTCAGAGTTGCTGTGAATGGAGAAGCCACATGATGCATGCAGCTTTTATTAACAGACAATATCCCCCTGTTCCATCACTAGAGGTTAGACCAAGATCAGAGAAAGACAGGATCCACACAGTTGAAATCGGCAGGAGCCCTTAGTCTCAAGGTCGCTTCGTTAAATCCTGACCTCAAGGACTCCAGGTTTGACTTCCTCTCTTACAAGCTCTAAAAAAGAAGACTGCCTGTAGTAACAGGGCAGAGGATGAACCAGAAACAGCCTACATTAAATACCTTTTTGTCCGCCGGTATTGGAGAGTAAATCATTTTCTGACCACTTTGACCATAGCTGCTCTGAACAAAAATTTGTTAACCTAAGGTGTGGAGGAGCTCAGAAATAATGAGGGGTGCACAGAAGTGTGACATACACTCTGCATAGGCACAAGTACCCTATGACATGACCTTAGCTCATAAATAGCTTTGAAGAATACAGTGTGACTAAAGGAAAGAGTGGCTAAAATAGTTCACTCCAAATGACTTGGTGAGCTCACCAATCTGTTGTGTAAAAACAAACAGCGAAGCCAAATCTGGATGAGGGTGAGGAGGGGGTGGGGGTGCACCAGTGCCTTCTCATGAAAACACCCCAGAGTAACGAACTGAGAATATATTCTTCCTGTTCCAGCGGAAGAACACTTGTTTGTACGGGTATTCTGGGAGTGCTCTATGTAGCCTATTCTCATGGGTAGCATTCTTCAGTGTGCCTTTCCAGGACAATGCAGTGTAATGGCTCTGATTTAGGACTGTTTTCATGGGCT
>JACXGI010001520.1:75647-91091 GCA_016801175.1 Esox masquinongy
ACAAAATACAACTAAACACTATGGTGAGTAGTCAGATGGATGTACCACAAAATACAACTAAATGATATGGTGAGTAGTCAGATATACCACAAAATACAACTAAACACTATGGTGAGTAGTCGGATGTACCACAAAATACAACTAAACGCTATGGTGAGTGGTCAGATGGATGTACCACAAAATACAACTAAATGATATGGTGAGTAGTCAGATGGATGTACCACAAAATACAACTAAACACTATGGTGAGTAGTCAGATGGGTGTACTACAAAATACAACTAAACACTATGGTGAGTAGTCAGATGTACCACAAAATACAACTAAACACTATGGTGAGTAGTCAGATGGATGTACCACAAAATACAACTAAACACTATGGTGAGTAGTCAGATGGATGTACCACAAAATACAACTAAACACTATGGTGAGTAGTCAGATGTACCACAAAATACAACTAAACACCATGGTGAGTAGTCAGATGGATGTACCACAAAATACAACTAAACACTATGGTGAGTAGTCAGATGGATGTACCACAAAATACAACTAAACACCATGGTGAGCAGTCAGATGGATGTACCAAAAAATACAACTAAACACTATGGTGAGTAGTCAGATGGATGGATGCCGAGGCCCACAGCACAGGAAAGAAGGTGGCAGGATTTTTGCAACAACTTTCTCTGTTCTGTCTTTTCCCACTGTCGTTCCCAATGCCTGAAAACTTTCAAATATAATTTTTTTTTAAAGGAAATAAAACCAATCATCATACAGACCTGAGTCTTGTCAGCATCTTCAGCTTTATTTGAAATATCTTGGATTAACACAGACAGACATAAATAAATGGGAAAGGATTTATGTAAACACTGTATTTAATTTCACATCTTTGACATCTAACTACAACTAAATTCTGTTTTCCCAGTCTACTGTTGGCAGGGACAAAATAAACTGTCCTTTTTACCAAGGTTAACTGTTGAACAACACAGATCACTACCACTCACAGACACTAGGTGACAGTGTGTAATTGCAGTACATCATAGAAAATTGACCAAACAACACACACAGAGTTGAGAAAAGGCTTGTTTAAAGCCATGCATCTGAAATGCATTTGCTTATCAATCCACCATCTGTAATTCTTCAGCCTCCAATCTAATCTCCTGTTGCTGCTAGTAAAACAACATCATGCATGAATCATGATAATCCAAAGTTCTGGCTTTCACCATCTGAGGTATTCTGAGCTAATTCATCGCCTTAGATCTTACATCTGCCTCTCATCCTCTCTGTACATCCCATGGGGCTGTTCTGCTACAGTGGCGGATGATGTTCTTCCACACTGAGTCAATGGTGTGATTGGTTCAGTTTTAACTCCCCTTCTAGGAAGATCTGAGACAGCAGGGTTCACATCCACATTGACCAGCACAGCTCCAGGTCGTAAGACTGGAGAATATACAGCCTCTACCCAATGTGCTACGCTGGTTGCCGCCCCAAGGCACTCTGTACAGGAGGAGATTAACACAACTCTTTCTCTTTTACAACTACAGTAGGTTTTTCAGTGCTTTTTATCCAATGCATTGCCTCCAACTGTTGCTAAATCCACTTAAGGCCACAGTTCTTTTCATTTATTAAATACACACAATGAGCAGTTAGTTAGGTAACCCCAGTGAATTTTGAAATATTCACCAGTGTTCCTGCTATTGAAAAGAAGCACAGTAATAAAGCACAAACTGTGATAAAGGCTGAGGTCCCAAATAAAATACTAAATTAAGGCACGCCTTTCATAATCGCTATTTGACCACATTTCCAGGTAGTAAAACACAGTGACAACAATTAGCAAACAAAATACAGTACTCATTTTATAGCTTTGCCTTCATTGGGCCCTTGGACAACAAAACCTTGAGATGTCTGTACCAACTTTTTTTTCTGTAAAGGTGCCAAAAGATGAGCATTGACAGCTAAAAGCCTTGGATAAGATTTGGTGGAATTAAAGAGGGTAAAAATATTGCCAAAGCTATTTCATAAAGTACATTTCGACCAACAGGATGGTGACTTAAATCAAGTGACCTATATTGTCGTCACTGACCACTGAGTGCAACCCAGCATGTTTCCATAGAGAAGGTCTAAGGCACCCCTCTAAAACCAGAAGAGCATGAGGATTCAGTCCCTACTCTTGGAGCTCTGTGCATAAATGTTAAAATTACAGGGATAATCCACCCAAATCCACACATTCCTGTGATTTACATTGCTAAACAAAGCAAACATGTGAGAACAATATATCTTGTCATAAGTGTTTTTGTATTCCATAGTTATGACAAGTTAAGAATCAACATGTGAAAAATGTGTTACTGAATGTTATGATTTAAGTTGACTACTAAAACAAAGCAATTGCACAAGGCAGGCTGGCTAGATTTTTTTTACCAAAATATTAGCATGTGAAGGATTTACAGTCATGTGAGAAGATAAGTACACCACCAGGAAGGTTGTCTTTGTTTTTTTTTTGTTTTTTACATATTTGGACAAATAGATATGGAATCTTCACTTCAACGCTATTGACATATGTAGGTAACCTAATTTAACTAATTATACTAAATAATTGTACTCTGCAAGCCTTAGTTCATCAAAAAAAAATCTACAGAAATGCATTTTCATTCATTTTTCACATGACTAAAAACATGTGGACAACCCTACTAATTATTGAGTTCAGGTGTTTCAGCCACACCCATTGCTCACACGTGCATAAAATCCAGCACATAGCCATGAAATCTCCATTGACAAACATATTGTACTGAAGAGCTCAGTGACTTTAAATGTGGCACTGTCATAGTATGCCACCTTTGTCACAGGTCAGTTGGTGAAATGTCTACCCTACTAGATCTGCCCCGGTCAACTGTAAGCGCTATAATTCTAAAGTGGAAGCATCTGGGAGCAACAACAGCGAGCCACGAAAAGGCAGACCTCGCAAACTAACAGAGCAAGGCCGCCGAGTGCTGAAGGGCGTAAAATTTGTCTATCATCAGTTGCATCACTCACCACAGAGTTTCAAACTGCCTCTGGAAGCAACATCAGAATAAGAACTGTGTGTCAGGAGCTTCAAGAAATGGGTTTCTATGGCCGTGCAGCTATACGCAAGCATCCCATCAGCAGGCACAATGCCAAGCGCTGGCTGGAGTGGTGTAAAGCACATGGCCACTGGACTCTGGAGCAGTGGAAATATGTTCTCTGGAGTGATGAATCCATCATCAGGCAGTCTGATGAACGAATCTGGGTGTGGCAGAGGCATATTGCCTACTGTAACATTTGGTGGAGGAGGGATAATGGTCTGGGGCTGTTTTCAGGGTTTGGGCTAGGCCCCTTAGTTCCAGTGAAGGGTCATCTTAATGCTACAGGATACAAATACATTTTAGGCAATTGGGTACTTCCCAACTTTGTGGTAACAGTTTGGGAAAGGCCCTTTCCTGTTCCAGCATGACTCTGCCCCTGTGCACAAAGCGGGGTGCAGAAAGACATGGATTGACGAGGTTGGTGTGACCCCTGACCTCAATCCCATTAAACTCCTTTGGGATGAATTGGAACGGTGATTGTGAGCCAGGCCTTCTCGTCCAACATCAGAGCCTGACGTCACAAATGGTCCTTTGGCTGAATGGGCACAAATTCCCACAGAGACACTCCAAAATCATGTGGAAAGCCTTCCCAGAAGTGTGGTGGCTGTTATTCCTGCAAAGAGGGGGGCAACTCCATATTAATGCCCATGGTTTTGAAATGGGACGTCCAACAAGCTCATATATGTGTGATGGTTGGGTGTCCACATACTTTTGGACATACTGTGTAACTTCATATAGCTGTCTATCATGGACTGGGAGTAAACTCTTCTTTACAGTACTCTTTCAACTCTCTTCCATGCATGGCCTGCTTCAAGTATCCCACAACATTTTGACAGGAATGAGATTTGGGCTTTCACCCTCAATTTCTTCTTTTCATTGTTTCAATAGTTTTGTTTTTTAACAAAGTGTTGTGCGGCAAACATCAATTGTGACTTGATATTCTTTTTTGAGAGCAGAGGATTGTCCTTCCTGACCTCCCATGAAGGCAAGTTTTTGCAGTTTCTTTCTGGCAGTTGAGTCATGCACTTCAGCAATGATTCTGGCCTATATATGGAGGCCTATAGATCCTTTGATGTTACCCAGGAGTTCTTTGAGACTTCCATGAGCACCTTTTGGAGCAGCTTTTTTGTGGGACAACCTGTGCTATTTAGATTGCCAGTGTTCTTGTCATTTTGTAGAAGATCCTCGGGAAAGTGGAAAAATATACTTTAAATAACTTGGAAATGGGTTTGCAACCCGTCCCAGGCTCATGGCATCAATAACGTTTCTTCTGAGGGCCTTGGCTCTTGGGATGGAAAAAGTAGGGGTGTACTAACAATTTCTGTACAAGGAAAGTGCATTTCTGTTTATTTTAATTGCATGAATAGTTTCAAAATATTTTTTTAAATGTGATTTGTTAAATTAGGTTACCTTTATCAGTGAATGTGGTTGGAATTTATCTCAATTATCTCAAGTGTCCAAATTTATAAAACAAATAAAAGTCAACTCTCATGTCATTATTTTTCACATGACTGTAAATAATTGTAAAATCACATAAGAGCAAACTTCACTATCAATATAGGAGTAAAAATCTTCCACTCGTTCAACTTGATAAAGATCACTTTTCTAATTAAAGCTGTATTTATCAGGTTGCTGTGGCAACATGCAACAAAGGTCTGCAGGCAGGGAGACAGTGAGGGAGAAACAGGAACTGCTTTGCTTTATAGTTAAATGAACAATAGATATTAAACTAACAGCAAGCAGTGTAGTCTGAGCATGACAACTAAAGTACTTTGGCATGACAACATTGATAGACTGACGTGTTCTAAACAAGTATCCCCATACACACTAATGGAACATAGTCCTTTTCCAAATGGACATTTCGCGATTGGGGTTTCTGGGGGTGGATTATCCTTTTAATGGTAAATTATGTGCAAAGCAAGATTTTCAGTGAAACAGATAAGAAATATTTATCTATAAAGACTTATGTACACATTTCCAAGTGAAGTACCTGTCAACTTGGTTTGTTTGTGTGGCACAGTGATGCCTAACATTATCACAGAGAGAGACTCATTCGATGATGTGACTGCTGAAGTCAGCAGCTAGCGCTCAAGATTGAAAACAACGGCCTTGTATCTTATCTCTAATCGTAATTCATTTTGTGCGACGCAAACCCAAAAGCACGCCTCTGCAGCCTTTATGCACTGCAGGCGCAGTCTCCTATTGGTAAACATGAGGCCCAGGGTCCCGCCTCCTCTGAGCCATCAGCAGGATGACTGTATCCTGTCTGTCTAGGCCTTCCTCTGGGTTGGCAGGCAAGCCTGGGCCTGGCTGACTGGGTGGGTGAAGGGAGGGCAGGGCGTGCAAAGGGATGTCCACTGAGAGGCCGCGTCCCTGGGATGGGAAAAGAGAAAAGAGTCCTGTCTGTCTGTTCCAGGTCAGGTTTAACTCACTCTCCAGGGTGGTATGCTATGGGAGCTCCGCTAGTCCAGAGGTCAGAGCTAACAGCAGTGGCAGGCTGGCAGGGTTAAAGGTCGATCTGAGTGCCTACGCTGGCCCGTGGAGGGGGGAGTGAAGGAATGGCTAGTGTTGATCTACAAGCTATGGTCAGGTACTCTCAGGGCTAGCCGTAGGGCTCTATCCAGATATGTAGGCAGCTGGGTCTACATTGTTGTTCTCTCCGTCTTCAATGGCCTTGTTCTTCTCTGTCTTGGAGAGGCCCGTAGGTTCTGATCCGGCTCCAGACATCTTTGACCTAACAGATAAACATCACAATAACTTCATATTTACACTCAGATACAACAACTTCCAATGTACATTTGCATACAATAACTTCACGTTTACATCCAAATACATTCTTAATCTTTGTATGGGCCACATTCAAGGATAATTATTATAAGTAGGCTGCCATTTTGTCCACTTGATCTGTCCTGATGAGCCCTCTTCATCCTTTGTCGTCATGGCTACAATGTGTTCTCTTAGGTGTGCATGTTCTACCATCGTGTTCCCGCGCCACGCGGGTTCACCTTTATTTTATGTATTTTTTAAGCGCCTTTCAAGAAACCGCAAAATACAATTACAATAAAACACATAACAACAACAACCAGTAATCAAAGAAAGAAAAGATAAAACTATGAAGCACCGCTGATCGCTAACTGAGGTTCAAGCTGCACAGAGGGAAAAGCCAGGATGAACAAGTTAGTTATAAGTCAGTGCTTTGCACAATTTTCCGCAAATGGACCCAACTAATCGATAATGAAATTCGTTGGCAACTATGTATTTTTCCTAGTCGACCTGATTGACATGTTGCAGCCTTAATTACTACCACTTACTACCACTGAATCACACAATCAGACATGAAACCTGAGCAATTTTAGAAAAAACACATCTCCTTTTGGTGTTGATGTAGGCCAACAGACTACACGTTCCTGTCAGGTGATGTAATGAGTGGCCTCAACAGAAAGTCAGTGTTCTACCTTTCTCTGTTGAAGATTATGAAGTCAGTGTTCTACCTTTCTCTGTTGAAGATGATGAAGTCCCTCTCTACGTTGTTCAGGCGCTGCTGCAGCTGACCGCTCTGGGAAATGAAAAAAGCTTTAAAAATGCGCCATGAGACGCACACACAAACAAAAAGTTATTTCAGAAACGTCCAGATTAAATAGGAGAACAAGCAGATAGACTGAGGACATTTTGGACCGTTCATTTCTACCAGGGCTGTTTCTGGCTAAAACCCTGTCATACACCTGTCATGGCAGCCTTGTAGTGTTCTGACAGGTGTCTCCCAACACTCTGGGGGGTGGGATGGGGACAGACTGGGCATCAGGTGCCTCCTACTCAAAGTTTTTTGATCCTTTCTAAAGGCTTGCCAATGAACCTGGAGAGCTGGTACAGGTGCTCTCACAGTAGGGTGCCAGTCGCTGGCAGACAGCCAGCAAGACCAGTAGACCCCAAAGAGAGAGGGAGAGAGAGAGGGAGAAAGAGAAAGAGGGAGAAAGAAGGTGAAATTCATACAGGGAAAGAGGGAATGATTAGAGGAGAGATAGAAAGCTATAAACATTGAAAGGCGAGTAGAGAGAAGCACACAAACTGACACGTAACAGACAGGTAACAGACAGGTAACAGACAGGTAAAGGGGAAGACATCCAGCACCTGATCAGGTATAATTTCCCAGTGTACAGTACCTCTGCGGAGTCGAAAGAATGGCCTCTCCATTCTGATTCACAGGAAATCCTAACCCAAACGAGGTCTGATTCACAGGAAAGGTCAGAGTATCTACAAACTCATCACAACGCATGGGGTCAACTGTGTGTTTTGTCCCTTGGCTCCAACCTCTCCGTTTCAAGGAGCAGACTAGATGCTACGCCTCAACATTCCTCACCATAACATTACTACAGACACACAGACAGATAGATAGGTAGGTAGGCAGAAACTGACAACCAGGCAAGGCAGGCAGACAGAAAGAAAGACAGGCAGACTGGCAGTTAGATAGGTAGGCAGAAACTGAAAAACAGGCAGACAGGCAGGCAGAGACAGAGAAAGACAGACAGACAGACAGGCGGGCGGGCAGAGACACACAAAGACAGACATGAAGACAGACAGGATGGAAGGGACAGTTAAGAGGAGGAGCTCAAGACAGAAAAACAAACACAGCGATAGTAGACAGGGTGAGAGAGAGGGAGACAGAGAGTGAGACCCTGCGGTAATGAGCCAGCAGGAGAACTGGGCCAGGCATTAGGGCAGTGTCCCGTCTGCCATTCATACAATATTGATCTACACTGCTTTAGAAATGGGAACACGTAGTATCCATCCCCCATCTCTTCCTCGTCCTGCTCTCTCTCATAGAGTAACCACACACATACAATAAACACACACATAGAGTAACCACACACATAGAATAACCACACACATACAATAAACACACACATACAATAAACACACACATAGAGTAACCACACACATAGAGTAACCACACACATAGAATAACCACACACATACAATAAACACACACATAGAGTAACCACACACATAGAATAACCACACACATACAATAAACACACACATAGAGTAACCACACACATAGAATAACCACACACATAGAGTAACCACATTCATAGAGTAGACACACATATAGAGTAACCACACACATAGAGTAAACACACAGAGTAGACACACACAGAGTAACCACACAAATAGAGTAGACACACACAGAGTAGACACACACACACACACACACACACAGAATACCATTTTTCTATTGTAGATAACTGTGTTTGGCTCCCAGGTTTTGTTTAAATATACATTTAGTTAAGTGCATTTCCAGCTAGAAAGCATGTACAGTAGGGGACTTCAAGCTTTTTTTGCATGAAAGCTCCTTAAAAAATTTAAACATGTTGAGAGTTATTCCATTCTTTGCTTGCCTACAGTATATCTGTCAATATATGTGTCAGTTCTAAGGTGCCCCTATAAATTCTGTACCCTCTATAAAATCTGTACCCCCTATAAAATATGGACACCCTTTAAAATCCGTGCCCCGTATTGGAAAAGAGTCACATCAAACCTATTCAAAGTACCCGAGAGAATGGAGAAAAACCAAATAGAGAAACAGCATCTATCCTATAAAATCTGGACCCCCTATAAAATCTGTACCCCCAAAAATTCTGTGCCCCCTATAAAATCTGCACCCCCAATAAAAAGACTCTGGTGGAATTTGCCTGTCTTGGGTAGTTCTGTAGCCAACTGTTGCTGCCATTTTATAGACAAATAATAGAAGAAATGTTATACTTTCCATACTTCAAGGTGAGATAACTTTGCCGTGGTGATTAAATTTTTCACGTCCATGAATTTTTGGGGACGTATTTCTGTCACCCACAAGACAGTCATCATTAGCTAGCAACTGGAGAGTGAAGAGATCAAACGCATGGATCACACAGTGGCTTTTTCTAGCTATTGTATTAGCTTAGTTATGTCGAGCAAAAATTCTGTGGGCTACTGTCACAACATTGCTTTGACAATTAGATAGTAAATGATCGTAGTCTGACACCTTTGAGTTTTCTTTATAAAACTTCACAGCACAATTAAGTAATTAAGTAGACACTTACAGTAGGTATAGAAAAGAATCACCCCCCTGTAAAATAATCACATTTTGTTGCTTTGCAGCCTGAAATGAAGACAGACACAGTTTTTGTTTCATTCAGCTGTATTTACTCAGTGCAACTTATAACATCCAAGTGAAAGATATAACACCAACATGTCAGAAAAAATAAATAAAAAAAACAATCACTGAGTTGGAAAAAGGATCACCCCCTTGTTTCAGTATTTTGTTGAACCACCTTTTGCTTTAATTACAGCCTTAAGTCTGTTGGGATATGTCTCTACTAACTTTGCACATCTAGACGTTGCAATATTTGACTACTCTTCTTTGCAGAACTGCTCAAGTTCAGTTAAATTTGATGGTGACCGTTTGTGGACTGCTGTCTTCAAGTCATTCCACAGATTGTCAATGGGGTTTAAGTCTGGGCTCTGACTAGGCCATGCAAGGACATTCACCTTTTTCTCCTTCAACCACTGTGTGGTCAGTTTTGCTGTGTGCTATGGGTCATTGTCATGTTGGAAGGTAAATCTTCTTCCCACTGACAACTTTCTGGCAGAGAGCAGCAGATTTTCCTCAAGAATTTGACAGTATTTTGGCCCATCCATTTTTCCTTCTATCCTGACAAGTGCTCCAGTCCCTGCTGCAGAGAAACAACCCCATAACATGATATTACCACCTCCATGCTTTACTGTAGGAATGGTGTTATTTGGATGGTGAGCTGTATTGGATTTTCGCCAGACATATCGCTTGGCGTTGAGTCCAAACAATTCAATTTTAGTCTCATCTGACCATAACACCTTTTTCCACGTGGCCTTAGAATTTTCAAGGTGCGTTTTGGCAAAGCTCAGTCGTGACTGCATGTGCCCTTTCTTGAGGAGTGGCTTTTTTCTTGCAACCCTCCCATACAAGCCACATTTGTGGAGAATTTGTGATATTGTTGTCACATGCACACAATGACCACTCTGTCATGAATTCCTGCAACTGCTTCAGAGTTCCTGTAGGCCTCTCTGACCAGTTTCCTCCTGGCTCTTTCATCCAGTTTGGAGCGACGTCCTGACCCAGGGAGGGTCTGTGTTGTACCAAATACCTTCCACTTCTTAATAATAGACGTCACTGTGCTTCTAGGCACTGATAAAGCCTTTGAATTTTTTTTGTATCCATCTCCTGACCTGTGCCTGTCCACAACTTTATCCCGGAGATCTTTTGACAATGCCTTGCCACCCATAGTTGATTGCTGTCTTCAGTTGCACTACCAAGGACTGAAATGCTTCAGGAAAAGCTTGTTTCATGCTGAGCTAATCAAAATGACCACAGCTGATCACAGTTGAAAGTCATTTGGCTTTGTGTGCTATTGAGAAGGTAATTAACTACACCTGGTTGGGTTTACAAGTGATTTTTAGGAGGGGGGTGATTCTTTTTCCAACTCAGTGATTCTGTTTTTTAATTTGTAATTTTTTTTTCTGACAAGTTGGTATTATACTTCTGACAAGTTGGTCTTTCACTTGGATGTTATAAGTTGTAAATACACCTGAATGAAACAAAAACTGTGTCTGTCCGTTTTCATTTCAGGCTGCAGAGCAACAAAATGTGATTTTTTTGCTGGGGGGGGGTGATTCTTTTCTATACCCACTGTATATAATTAGTGTATAGATTTTCATATTTTCTGGTCCCCCTCTCCCCAAAGCTACTACGACCAGTTGGAGGTTCCAGAGTCTTTTGTTTGGAAGTTGGTGACCAAGTGCTTCCTATCATGAAAAAGCAAAACAGTTTTCGTCCACAGTGAGCTTCATTATCATAGCATCATTCCCCTGGTGTGAATACACCTGAATAAATCCATGGAGGAATCATGTTGCATCTATGTGAAGCACTGAAAGATTCGAGCCAAGAACCACTTAGACAGGCTCCCATAAAAGTTGTCAGCTTTCATAAAACTCAGGCTCAATTTGGGGCCAGCTCTGGCTTCTCATTGCTATTGGCATGCAATTTGTGCCCAAACCAGCCAAATATCTCACCTCTATTGGAAAAGAGTCACATCAAACCTATTCAAAGTACCCGAGAGAATGGAGAAAAACCAAATAGAGAAACAGCATCTGATTGACTTTATAATGACCCACCACAACAACTTCAGACATGTGACACAGTAAGTCGATGGCTCTTGATTAGCCAATAAAATCCCTATCGTCATGGGAATTCATGTGCACCTCGACTTGAGTAAACAACATTTGAAATCCCACTAAAGGATGTTACTACTTACTCATACCAGGGAGCCAACAAAGGCAGTAGTAAATAAATAACAGGAGAGAGGAAGAGGGAGGAGAGAAGAGTAGGAGGGGAGAGGAGGAGGAAGGTGAGAGGGGGAGCAGGGGGAGGAGGGAGGGAAGAAGAGGAGGAGTGCAATAAGGAGAGTGGCATGAGAGGGGTGAGGATGGGGGAGGCTAGAGGAGAGGAGGAGTCAGGTGAGAGGGACAGTAGTGCAAGGGGGGGAAGAGGATGAGGAGATGGAGGGAGACAGAGAAGAGATCTCTAAGAAGCCCCAGTACCTCTTAATCATGGTTGAAAAGTGCACTGTGTTCCGCTCCCAAAACAACCTTGGCGTGACCCTGGACAGCACCCTGTCTATTTCTAAAAAACATGAAGGCGTGAGTCGTTCCTGCAGGTTCATAAAGCATGACCTTACATCACATAGAAAGCAGCGTGGGTACTAATCCAGGCCCTTGTCATCTTATGTCTGGACTACTGCAACTCACTTTTGGTAGGGCTCCCTGCTTGTGCCATCAAAAGCCAATGCCATGCAACTTATCCAGAACACTGCAGCCCAGCTTCTGTTTAACCTTCTCAAGTTCTCCCATGTCACCGTGCTCCTCCACAACCCCTGGGAGCCCCTCCCGATCCGCCCAGTCATAGATCTTCTCTGTCCAAAAGGTGAAATCAGTTTCCCCTTGAAGCAAGGACAGAAAAGTCCCTAAAAATTTTCTGAAACCCTTCCATTTTAAAGATTATCTAAAATAAGTCCACACCCAGAGGGCTTTGCTAATTGATGTGGACAGAGAGAGAATCAGGAAGAGAAACAAAGAGAGAAAGCACCAGGAAGAAAAAAAGACCAGAGGGAGATTCAGGGAGAAAAAGAGAAAGTCAGGGAGAGAGAGAGAGAGATTCAGAGAGAGAGAGAGAGAGAGAAAGTTAGGGAGTGAAACTAGACCAGGGGGAGAAAGTGTGAATGATTGCACTTTTCACATTCCTCTTCTCCCTCATGCACGGAACGTCCCCACCGGCAATTCATTCAGATGAGAAATGCATTTCTTCCATCCATTACACCACCTGGGACATTTTTAGAGGCCAAACTGAAAGGTTACTTATCACTCGCTGCCGAGCCAAATGGGTACAAAGACACAGATGTTGACCGCTGGAACGGGTGAATCCATTGAGAGGGAGGTGTTTGTAGTAAGCTGAGGCTTTACCTCTGGGGATCCATTGGAGCCCTGCTCACGGGTCTTCCTGGCCAGTCTCTTCTTCTTCTTGTGCAACGGTTTGGACTCCAGAATCATCTCCTCCAGCTCAAAGGTGGGGTCGCAGTTCAGCCTGCGCCTCTGGACGAAGAGAGGAACACAACACAGGGGGAGGATTTTACTTTGAAAAGCTGTGGTCTCCCACCCTGTTCCTGGAGAGCTGCCGTCCTGTCAGATAGCACGCCTGATTCTAATAAATGTGCTGGTTGATAAGCTGAATGAGGCAGGATACTGTATATACTTTAGGTTAAAGTGAAACCCTACAGAAGGGCAGCTCTCCAGGAATATGGATGAAGACCCCTGGTGTAGAGAGATGCTGTCCAATCACTTTTCACTGCTGCTCCTGTCTGACCCGGTGTAGTGACCATAGGGATTCACTCTATTGCCCCACACACCTTGACAGAAAATCAGATACTGTCCTTCCAGCTACAGCCTCAAGGCTGTACGGTGAAGTGATGACAGTATCTTGTCTTGATGTTATCTGTCTACAGCTGATACAGACTGACAGGGGATCAGGGTTCGTTCATCATTCAACTCCTCTGTGAGCTATAAGGAATGATGTAGGGGATGTTAAGCACAAGCTCCGCTCCCGGGCACCACCATATGATCGGGTTTGGTACCGTGCCACCGAAACAGCACAACTTCCGAAGCGGTGGCTGATCATAACCCGTCCTTGCATACATAATTTCACTTGCCTGTAAAATACCTGCTTCCTCACGCCTACAGAGACACAGAGAACAGTGTGTATGTGTGTGTGTACATGTGTATGGGTGTATTTGTGTGTGTGTGGTCTCATTCTTAGACCCGCAGAATCAGAAAACCCTCTGCCTTCGGTGGCGTTCCTATGTGTGGGGAACATTGTGGGAACGTCGAGGTCTGACTCACATTGGGGATGAATGAGGGAGGCAGCTGTTTGCTAAGCGCAGCGTCCCAGTTGACGTCAGACAGCAAGTCCAGGCCCTGCAGCTCTCCCAGGCAGGACACACGCCGGTGCACGTCAATACACAGCAACTAGAGGAGAAGAGGAGTAGGTGAGGAACGGACAGAAGGAAGAGGAGTAGGAGAGGATGAAAGAGAGGGAGAGGAGGAGGGGAGATGGGACTGAGCTTTAAATGTTTACTGAATAAAAAAAGACATGGACTATAGTGTAAATGACTTAATATAAGACACAAATGTTTTAACTCCATCAAACACATTAGCTGTAAAATGCAGTGACTAAAACCAACTCGGCAAAATAAATCCAAACGTATAACAGGTTTCTGTTTTTTAGATTTCATGAGATTTATTATGTCTGTTTTTGTGGAAGTGATCCTAAGTTCCTCCATATGGTGTCTGGCAAGCTTCAAACATCCATAACTGCCACTTCAAACCACACCTCCAATAAGTAAATCCAGCGTTTGTTACTGAGCAAAAAAAATGTGGAATTGGTGCATTCCGACCCTCTTTAAAGCAGGCACATCAGACACTCACCACAGGAATGCAGATGAGGAGTATGGGGGCATAGAAATAGAACCGATGGGACAGGCTGGAAACCTCTGGGGGTACGTTAGCACTGAGCTACGCAATGGTTTGACTGCAATGTAGAATCTGATTATCGACACACAGTCTGAAATATGGCCTCGTAGGGTTACAGACAGCCTTGCTAAGTAGACCCTGTGTCAATGGCATACATATGAACATGGCTCACAAACAGATGATCATTATCAGGTTATAACTGTTGAACTCAAGGAATGGTGGGCTAAGACATTCTTATCTCTAGCTCACGCACACAAGGCCACGTAAAGAGCTCTCCAGTCGTCAGTAAGACACACCGTAACAAAAACGGGTTCAACCGCCTTTACCTTTCTGATCAGGGACTTGATCTCCGGAGACCAGGCCGCGGGGTAACTGGGGCTGACCTTGTGGAACATCTGGAGGATCTCATTTGGCGGCATGCTGGAGCGCATGATGTATGGTCTCTGGAGGAGCAGGGCACAGAGGTTGTCCAGGTTACCTGGCCCTTTATAAAGACACAGCGCACATGCAGTCCCTCAAACTGCCTGACGGGAAACGTCTCAGTCTGAAGTTTCCAGTTATTTGAATACTGGACCCGGGCAGACCGGTCTTAGGATGTGTTCCAAGGATACGGGACCCGGAGAGCAGCAGTAGAACCAGACCTGTATAATGCGGCAGGCTTAGAGGGAATCCTGCAGCCAAATGGACAGAGGGCCGCGCTTATAACACCCTCATCTGAACAGTGACGCTAGTGAGAGAGGTACTTTCCTGGTAGTACAGTATGAATCAGGGTCATCTCTGGGCTGGCTTGTTACTGTCTCTTCTGTACTTAGAGGGCTATTCTAGGAGCTGGAACAGCATGTATTGTCAGTTGTAGGATGTATTATTCACAGGCTGTGTTTCTGTACCTGTCCCCGAAGCAGCTCATACGCAGTGACACCCAGAGACCACCAGTCCACGGTGAAGGAGTAGCCAGGGTGGGTCCCCTCGTAGGGCAGGAACAGCTCCGGGGCTGGGGAGGGAGGGAGGGCGAGGGAGGAGAGGGAGTGGGGTGTTATTATTAAACAACATGACTGAAGACTAAATTACTGGTAGCAAGGATCAACAAGTGGACCCCTCAAAACTGACGCAGAAATCTTACATTGAACCATGGTTACATATGCCCAAGCCCCTAAAACATATGCCCAAGCCCCTAAAACAACAACACGATTGTTTACAGCTGTTTTAAATCTTACATTTAACCGTTATATACCCAAGCCCCTAAAACAACAACACGAT
>JACXGI010001521.1:0-19245 GCA_016801175.1 Esox masquinongy
TCCTGGAGCCAGGTACACGGCAGTCCATCCCAGAGTCCTGGAGCCAGGTACACGGAATTCCATCCCAGAATCCTAGAGCCAAGTACACAGCAGTCCATCCCAGAATTCTGGAGCCAGGTACATGGAAGTCCATCCCAGAGCTAGCACACCTGATTTAACTTGTCAATTAATCATCAAGCCCTTGACTAGGTGAATCAGGTGAGCTACTTCAGCAATACAAAACAGTCTGAAAAGTCTGGGGGGTCCCTGAGGAGAAGTTCAAGAACCGCTGGAGCAGTTAAAGGCTACATTCTATGTAAGAAAACAAACAGTAAAAACAAACAGGGTCTCTATAACTGATTGATCCTCAGGGCCTATCGCATTCCCAAGACTCTCACAGGGCTAGATTGAGCAGTGCTAGGGGTTCACAGTACACACACACACACACACACCCCCCCACACACACACCCATGCACACACAGACACTCACTCATCTCCATATACTCTGGTGTGAGGCCAGCAAAGGGCTCTAGGAAGTGATCTGTCTCGTAGCGCTGTAACTTCTTCTCCCTCTCCTCTTCCTGGAAGGACCTCCTCTTGGACTTGATGTACCTTATCAACTTCTTCAGCTTCCTGCATTCAGTGGAACACAATCAGAAGAACAGTTTAACATGGATACGTAGGCACGGCCATAGTCATGGCAACAGTCCAGTCAGGGACAATGTCAGCCTCTGGGATCATAGACTACTACTTTTGGGGCTGGCATGTACATATGGGTGTCTGTCTGTGTGTGTGTGTGTGTGTGTGTGTGAGTGTGTGTGTGTGTGTGTGTGTGTGTGTGTGTGTGTGCGTGTACTCACGGGATGCCAATTTCAAACAAATTGTTCTGGATGAGTTGCTTTCCCAACATGGTGATACTGAGCTGAATACACAACTCCATCAAACATCCTCCATGAGCACACTGTGTGGGGGGGGATATATTACAAGTCTTCTCTGCAGTACCACAAACATACAAAACAGAAACACTAAACATGGGAATTATTCAAACGCAAATTAGCTACTTTTAGGACTGCAGAATAAACAGAATTCTCATCAAAATCGCAATAGTCAAACCTCAAGAGATCAATATCACTTGCAATATTTTGAAACAAATGTAACTTCTGTTTTTATAATTTACTCTACGTTTCTCTTGCCTCTTGCAACCCCCATCACAAAGACCCATTCCCTGTCATCCAAGCAGTGCTGTTCTGCCTCAATTTTAGCAAAATCTTTTTTTCAATTAGTGCTTTCCTGTCCAAGGAGGATTTAGAGGTGTATGGTTACCTCTTCCATGCGGTAGGACTCAAACACATACAGATAACTCCCCGGTCGACCAACAAGCCTGCAAGGAGTCAGGAAGAAAATCATGTGTCAGTAGAAGCAACACCAAAGCACAGTGTCTCATCAACGTATGTTGTGTAAAAAAGCTTAGCAAGGCATAACAACATCTTATACGGAGCTTTCGGAAAGTATTCATTCAAATGAACCCTTCATTTTCTCCACTTTTCTTGTGTTATGGACCTAGTTGTGTTAATGTGAGCTAATCTATTTAAAATAAAAAAAAAAGAAATATTTCATGTAAGTCAGATTCTTTATTGAGTACTTTACAGAAGCATTGAGTATTATTGGGTATTGTCTCTACAGCTTTTGACACCTGGATTTGAGCAGTTTCTCCCATTGTTCCTTGCAGATCCCCTCACATGCTTTTGCTTTGTCATTATGAGGCATTGAGTGAAGACTGACGGCAAAACAAATATAATCAATTGTAAACTTATTGACAAATGCTTATGTAAAAAGGGCTTTATAAATAAATTTGATTGATTGATTCAAGTCCATAACAAGTCCATAACACAACAAAATGTGGAGAGAGTTAAGGGGTCGGAATAGTTTCCCAAGTCACTGTACATTACGTCACATAGTATTGCATAATTTCACATAACAAGCCCATTAAAATTAGTAGAGAGTGCTGAGAAAGAGAAGTAGACTGCAGTGACTCACCTGCCTCGGAAGAATGCTATATAAATAATGGGGGTAAAGGCGTTCACAAACTTCAGGATGAACGTTTTGAATATTAATCTCTCTTCAAAGCTCTTGTCTGTCTTCGGGACCTCTGAGAGGACAAACATTCACATACGTTACACGGCTGTCGCTGGTTGAGATTTAAAGGAGAACAGTAATAGGCCTCTAGAGAAGGAGGAGTCTTAGAAAGGTTTACTGCATTCAACCTGGACCAAATTACTCTACGTTTCTTGTCAGAAGAATATTAATGGTGGAGCTACTTTAAAGGTAGACAAGAAAATTATGCAGTTCAATGGCATATTTTGTTGTTAGTGGAAACCCAAAATTACTGCTATACTGGTGACTAACAGTTAATAGAGATGTTGGCAGGCTGTCAATGTAGAATACACAAAGACACGGCTTCCAGTAAATGGGTCTATATTTAATGTTGCCCAAAGAGTTGTTTTTTTTTAATAAGTTGTCAAATTGACCTAAGACAATGGAAACCAAAAAAAGTATTGCTATTAGTTGAAACCCTGAATAGTGACTGCCTGAAAGCTGTGCTACATGTAAGCAGTAAGGCACAAGGGGATGATGTACTGTATATTGCCAACATACCATGACTAAGAGCTGTTCTTAGGCATGAAGAATAGCAAAATACCTGGACAACGGGGAATCATTTCTCACTTACAGTATATAATATTAATAAGGCACCTCAACGGTTTTTGGTATATTTCTAACATACCAGATGTATGTGCAATATTTTGGCACTCCATGCTGCCTCATGTCTTAGAACAGCCCTGACCATTGTATATCGGCCATGTACCACACCACATGCCTTATTGCTTAGTTCTAACTTAGTTCAAATATAAAGCTGTGGCACTCTGATTTTTATGTGACTTTTAACAACATATCTCCACGTTGCTGAATGACAATGCATGCACTACTTCTGGCCCGAAATACCTAGAACTGTGAGCCAGCGTGCGACAGCCCCGTAGACCTCATCCAGGATCAGAATGACCACCAGATTGATGATGGCGGCGGTAGTTTTGACCGTCAGACGGACGTTGGAACGCGTTGTCGGGTTCTGGCTTAAGTGCAGAGCTGCATTAGTGGAGATCCGGTACAGGATAACACCAAACACAATGGCAAAGGTCACCCCAATCTGACAGAACGGAGCAGACAAGAGACATGTTTCAAGTGCAGATCAATAACTCAAGTAGAACTTGTAATACTCTATACACGTTTTTCCACTATTGTTTTGGATCAGCTTTGATTTTGCAGAAATAAAGTATCAGTTAATATTTTGATTGTAATCCTTCAGGTCTCCCAACTGTAGAGCCTGCAGTTACAACTGATCATTCTAGTCTGAGGTGACAGCACTCCAGGGTCTCGACTCAAAACTAGCCCTCAGAGGACAATACCAGAAGAAATTATCTAATGATTCGGAGTTCCATGATATACGGTTTAATGTGAAAAGTTTTTTTTAAATTGAAACATTTTACAATCTATTGTTGTCTTTCTGCATCATGTGTGGGTTTTTTTTTAGAGGCAAAGACTAGTTCATTATTTCTCTGTTGCTCCTTCTAGTTTAGTGTTAGAGTTGTGATGAGTTGGATATACTTCTGTACTGTACATCCATCTCCATACATACCTTAACGGTCAGTTTATACCTTAAACGGTCATAAAGTGACATAAACTTTAATGTCCTTATTAAACATGTAATTCATGAACTTATGAACTTGGCAGCTTTGTTTTTGCTCTACCTGGTTTTATAATTCTATATATTTTGCTATAGGTTGTTTTTATTATCAGTGTACAATTTGAGGCATTAACAGAGAATTTACTGACTAAGCTTTCTACACTAAAAGTCTACATTACACCAGATATTAAAATGATCTAACATTTTTTAGAACAAAGTACTTTTTGTTGTTGGACTCACCATCAGAAGCATCATGACTATGTTGGTCATGTACGCTGGGAACCGATCTCTGCACGTGAGCTTTTCTTTTTCTGTCTAAAAGAGTGGATACAAATATTCAGACCTGTTGAGTTACAGCCATGCGTATGCAATCAGTGAGCAGGTGAATCCAAACAGAGGAGGATGGATGGAGATGAGCAAAGCTGGTGTTTTGATGCTGATACAACCATAACACACATACGGTCTCATACGGTATTATTCAACGCTGGAAGTGAACGGTCTGTGCAGTGCTGTCACAGTTCATTCACTACACGTCAGGAATTTAGTCATTCTCAGTCTCAGAATGCAGCACATCCTGAAACGGCACCCTATTCACTAGATTCTGCACTACTTCTGACCAGAGAAAAGTAGTGCCCTATGTAGGGAATAGGGTGCACTTGTAGCCGCAGCCATTGCATTAACCATTTGGATCAAAACCGACTAGCATGCTGTCTATGGATCTACAGGAGAACACACAAAACGGACTGAATTTGGCAACCAGAACATCACAACATGCACCAGGCATTTCCACTATGGGGAAATCACATCCAGGTAATTAAACCACAGAAAGCAGAGACAAACAGTCAAACAATTACTGAAAAGAAAAGACAAAAGAAAGTGGAAACGTGCACCGGTTCTGACATTAGCTCTGTAAAACGTGGCGGCGAGCGGTGGCGTACGAGAGAAGATCTCAGCGGGAGGGGCTGCCAACGGAAAATCGACCGAGGTGTCGAGTCCCAGGCTCAATCCAAAGATACAATATTTGCAAAAACACAGTGTGCATAATCACTCGTGTGCTTCACAGACAAACGAGCGGGGTCTCTCCGTTCATTCAGTTAGACCCAACGGAGTGTGAGGGATGACTTGGGCTTGTCCTGACAGACGAGTGCAGTGTGTGCGAGACAGGTGTGTTAGGGAGATGAGGAGACACCGATAGTACCAGTTTGAGCCCAGCCATGGCAGATTGAACCGTTTGCTTCCATTTGTTTGTGGTTTCCTCCGCTACCTCTGTGGGCTTCTAACATTCAGGAGACACAAACACAGCAACCCAGGAGCACCGCAAGACAGTCATAGAGTTCAAAGAAAACAAGACGAAACACAGGCTAGTCATGTACAGGGCTGTTATCAGACACAGCAGTAGTAGAGACCTGCGTCGCATGTCATTTGATACAATCTACCCCAGTTAGAGGATTAATTATTGCATGAGAGGCACACATTTTTTCCAAACATCGGGAATGAAGAAGAGACTGCAAAGCAAATGAAATCACGAGGAGTTGGATGATGTGTAAAACTAAACCAGCGACATTAAGCGGCTGGCTAAACACCCAGGAACAGTGAACCAGTACCTTCTGTGTCTTGTGCTCTTTCTTCAGGGACTTCTGCATGACTCGGAACTCATACTCAGCTCGTGGGTGGTCCTAAGGATGGAATATAGATTTATCAAGGCAGGGACACAGGCAGGGACACCTATTAGGGTCGTCACTGTCCACCCAAGTGGAAATTCTTTTTGACAACATATTTGGTAATGAAGGTTATAAAATCCATTTGTCAAATTCAACAATACATGTCCTGTATGGGTTGTCAAAGTATGTACAAGATATTTAATTTTAATTTTGGGGGGGTGGCATTTTGCATTTTATTCACAGAGGAGAGAAATACAGAACAGTGTGCTGCAATAGCAAGTAGGCAGGAATCAAACCCATGCTGCTGCTGTTTACAGTACGTGAATCAAACCCATACGTGAATCAAACCCACATGTGAATCAAACCCATAAGAGAAACAAACCCATACGTGAATCAAACCCATACGTGAATCAAACCCATGCTGCTGTGGTATATGTGTGCACCAGAGGCCTTGGCTTAGAACGCTGGACAACCCAGGATCGAAGATTTTCAAAGGATACTGTCCCCTATGATGGTTCCCTATTTCTACTGACTGACTATGATGGACAGAACAATTCCACCAAGAGGACAGGATGCTGATATTCTGCAGTATGAATCTTTGCAGAGGAGACAGCCCAGGGAATCGGAGAGAGAGAGAGACAGGGGGCTGTCTACGCCAAGGGTCCAGAGAGAGAGAGAGGAGGCTGGCAATGCCAGAGATTCAGAGAGAGAGACAAAAGGAGAGAGAGAGAGAGCTGGCTAGGCCAGGTATTCAGAGAGAGAGAAAGAAAGAGAGAGAGAGCTGGCTAGGCTAGGGATTCAGAGAGAGAGAAAGAGAGATGGCTAGGCCAGGGATTCAGAGAGAGAGAGAGAATGAGAGAGAGAGAGCTGGCTAGGCCAGGGATTCAGAGAGAGAGAGAGAGCTGGCTAGGCCAGGGAATTAGAGAGAGAGAAAGAAAGAGAGAGAGAGAGCTGGCTAGGCCAGGGATTCAGAGAGAGAGAGGTGGCTAGGCCAGGAAAATCATGGGCTGGTGAGCTGGACCTGACATCCGACTCAGAGGAGACAGGATGTCACAGATCCCTGTGAGCAGGCCAGAAGCAGTGGGCATTAGGGTTGAAAAATTCAGATAACTTTCCCCAGAAGGTTTTCCAGCAGTTGGAAGTTAGCAGAATTTTGCAACTCTACTGGGCGTTCAGAGAAAGAGTGGTGGTTTAATGAAAAGTGGTGGTTTGTGGGAGCTTTGTGGAGTGGAAGTGTCCGTGGACAGTCTGAGGAAGAGGAGCCAGTGTGGAGT
This sequence comes from Esox masquinongy, assembly GCA_016801175.1. Taxonomy (NCBI): domain Eukaryota; kingdom Metazoa; phylum Chordata; class Actinopteri; order Esociformes; family Esocidae; genus Esox; species Esox masquinongy. The sequence goes on from JACXGI010001521.1 coordinate 6,654, forward strand.
GGTGGCAAAGCCAGATGGTAAAAATATTTTGTTTAAAATGAAATGTTTCAAACCTTCAGCTCTTCCTGTAGGTACCCACGGGGGAAAAGAGGAGGACAAGAGAGTTACTAAAACCTTTCAACCTTGAAGTCCTTTTTTCTTAAAGGATGTTGTGGTATACCAGTCTATGGTGTCAGATAGGTTTTTGTCACTGTTATGTCTTCAATTAGGACAACACTGGTCAGTGAAAAAAAAGTAGATTTGCAAAAATATCCCTTTTACAGTATTCAGTTTCCCATGGCTAGTGACGAAATTACAGGTAAAGAAGCATTATTTGGACGTTAGTGCACAGTAACAACAGCGTTTAGAAACATGAACACATCAGGTGATTGCATTATTTGACACAGTGTACAGCACGCAGCTTCCATTCAAAAACAGCAGTGAAATTCAAGACTAACTACACAGCACTGACCTCCTCCTCCTCAAAGCCTGTCAGATCCCATTCATAGTTCAGACGCATCTGTCTTCTTTTCCAGTGCTCCATGAACATGGCAGCTACACGAGACAACACAACACAGTTCAGTCAGGAACTCACTTCCATGGATGACGAACATGATCCACAATATCAAGACGGCGGACAGTTCTTCCCGCCATTTCCGATGGCTGCATGGTTACATTCCCCATGCAGGTTAAATAATACGAGAGAGGTGCATTAGGAAATTAGTTAAATGTAACTTGGACCGTTAAATTATGGTCCCTCAGCCTGGCCGAAGTGATCATGTGTGTGCTGTTTAATAAAGGTGCTAAAATTAGGAAGGCCATGATCAATTATTTAATTCATAATTAGTAAAATTATAAATTGCCACGTATGAGGGATGAGGGGCTAAATATGTGGCTAATTCAATGCTTTTGTGGAAATGGATTCAAGATGGGCTTGCATGTAGTCAGACACCTCATTCAGAGACCTGGGGAATTAATAATAATTTCTGACATATAATACCATTACCGTGGAGTCAACTCAGAAATGAGCAGCTGCTTCATTGCTCATTAAATCAATTAGATTGGAGGTATGTTCTAGTTACGGCATGTTCTCTTTCAGTGGGACAGCAATGCACCGATGGCAGCCTATGTGAAGACAGCTAACATGTTTTGCATTTCTTCCCTATAGTCCATCAAAGAATCTTGTGAACTCCATGGGTGAGACACCGTCCATTAGACTGACTGAAGGAGGCGTTGCCATTGTTTTATTTCCTATAGTGTTACATCCACTACTGGAATGGTGGTGAACACCACAACAAACGTCTATCTGATTACAACAGGGATATTCATCTGTGGACAACCAAAACATCATTTCTGGTCATAATATTAACCCTGATAGCAGAAACAGGAAGGACACAATAAAAACTCAAAATGTAAAACATATATAATAATATTGAAGTAAACTTGGATCTAAGTGATGACATGTTATGAGGTCCTCCCACTATAATTTGAGAAAGCATTAACTTTATAACATGTTTTGGTATAATTGCTCAGTGGAATTATTATGGAACAATTTTGGGACCAGGATAATTGGTGCTTGGCTGATGACTGACATAATTCAAAATTAATTTGAATTCAATTAACTGTTATTTCCTGAGAGGTAATTTTGTGCTGAAACATTGTCGCCGTGTAAACTAGCGTACATTTAGCGTGTCTACCATTTTTCCGCTAGAGCGCACACCGGGGGGTGCCAACACCGGGGTGGGCACATTTACAACTGAGTTGAAAACAGGACAGTAACACATTCAATTTCAATTCTGAAATGTAGGCTTCTTACCTACACGTTTGTCTGGTGGAAACACACTACTTGTAGGAGCAATTACATAACTGTCAAAAAGTGTATGAAAACCCAGCTATTGTTAAGGGTTTTCTACATATAAGAAAGACTTATCAGTTGATATCCAGTAAAACGCTGATTTCTGTTTCACTGAGGGAATCCAACAGCACCACTATCTCACGACTACCATAACAATGAAACAACATATTTCAAAACCATAAACTATAAGGTCTCATCCTATCATATCATTCATAGATGAATCTAATAGCCAGAACACACACACACGTACAGAGACATAAAACAAACACACTGTGGCAAGTTAAACTGCAAATAAATCTTGGGGCTGAACACGTGCCCTCCTGCAGTACTCCAGTTTATCGCTTTCTGCCTTCAGTCTCAGACCCAGCTTTGCAGAGACACTGAACAGAGCACAGGAATGTACACGCAAACAGTCAATTTTTACAGGGAAAGCAAGAGTTGTTTAAAGCACACTGTAAAAAAGAGTGCAGTCAAATCTACAGGGCTTAATAGCATATAGAGAGAAAGTATGAAAGTTAGATAGCCAGAGAAAGAGAAAAATAGAAAACTGGAGAAAAAGAAACAAAGAGAGACAGCCAAGGTGAAAGACAGACAGCCAGAGAGATACAGATAGTGAGAAAGAGCAACAGCTAGAAAGACAGACAGCTGGAGAGAAAGAAAGACAGATAAACAGACAGCTAGAGAGACAGACAGCTAGACTGAAAGGCAGACAGCTAGAGAGACAGGGAGAAAGAGAGACTGAAACAGAGCGTAAGACAGCTGGAGAGAAAGAGAAAGCTTCGCAGAAAGAGACAGCTACACAGAAAGAAAGAGACACTAGTGTGCACTGATGGGAGGGAAGAAAGAGAGAGGAGATCTGGGAGACTAAATATCTAGAACAGAATATGTTGAACTGAGAAAGAACAGAGGAATGAGTGAAATGAGTTATAGTCTTATTATTTAGAGAAGTCCTGCACGGCTCAGTAAGAGAGTGACCCTGGCTGAGTCAAGGCCAGGAGTTCATTTCCTGTTGCATCACATAAGTACAATAGAGTATATACAGCTCCGGACGAAATTAAGAGACCACTGCACCTTTTTCTTAACTTTCCAAAAAAGTCGAAAAGGTTGTTTTTGAGTGAGGAACAGAAGGGTTAAAATTAAGAGACCACTGCAAACTGAATGCTTCTGTTACTCACTCAAAATGTTCCTTTTCAACTTTTTTGGAAAGGAAAGAAAAAGTTGCAGTGGTCTCTTATTTTTTTCCAGAGCTGTAAATGTGTCCTCACTGTACTATAAGCAACACATCAGAGTTTTACAGAGGACATGGCCTGTATATACGTGCACTTGGCACCTCACCTCTCCGAACACTTTGGACATACATTGCCTGCTAAGCGGCATACACCACTAAGGCCACTCCATAGTTGGAGATGGTCGCGCGGTACTGCTGTCTCTAGCCGTCTAGCAAAGTCTGTGTGGGTTAGTCCAGTGAGCCATGTCCAAGCCAGAAGGGACCATAGGAAGGGTACATGACAAGAGGGCTATACAACTGCCGTGTCTCACATTACCATCAGACACGTTGATTAATCATTACCGTGAGCGTCCCTGTTCAGGTCAGCTCAACAGAAATGAGGAAGTGGTGAGGCCCTGTTGTACTGAGCCTCAGCCTCTCACCCCAGAGGGCCATGAAGATGGAGAAGAAGACGGTGGCCGGGTTGTCGAAGAGGTGGCTGGCCCGGGCCGTCCCGCAGGCCTCCATTAGCTTCCAGTAGCTACAGGCCCGGTCACACAGCGGACACATGGTGATGTTGTTCTTGGGGTGGCAGATCTCCATGCTTCACAAACACACGTAAAAACACACACACAGCAGTAAGTGGAGAGTAATAGGGGCGGGGGGGGGTCAGAGAAAGACCAAACTCTGCCCCCCTTTTTGTTGTTACCACGGTGAGGAGCATTAGCATGTATATATCCCAGCCCACGCTGTTTTCAATGAAATGTCGAAGTTCACTGCAATCCCTTAAATTTATAATGAAGATATTTACACAATTAAGATATTTTGATTAGAAATCTGGGCCACATGGTTTTGTTAGGTCTAGTCAAGCTCTCAACCTAGTAGACTGCTAGAGTTCAAGGTTAGGTCAAGTCCTAGGAATACCTCCTGTTCTTGGTTTTTACAAGGCGACTCGGGCTAACCTAATGTGTGTGGAGGAGTGACAGCAAGCGCTGGCGGATCAGGACACACTGCCGGCTGTGCCAAAGTATCCGAACGGAGAAAAGAGATGTTAACCAGAGGAGGGAAGCTTCAACTTGTCTTGTCACCTACATCAACCAGATGTTGGTGACAAGTCACAAATCACCTCCTCTCTCTCCGTATAGGAACATTTCCTGCTTCTTTTTTATAGTTCAGCCAGCAGGAAAGTGACCCAGGCTGTTATCAATAGTTTATTAGACGTTAGTCCTGACGAGCCAGTCGGCAGGGACAGGAGAACGGAGGTGAAGAGCAGGACAGTTATTCTAGAATGAAGTGAAAGCTATAAGCGGATTTCAGTGTAGTCTTAAAATAATAAGAAATCATGTATCTGTTTCTTAAAGGTAATGTATTATGACCATAAACTGGTAAATGTCTGTTAGTTTGAACTACTGAATATAAACTGTTTAAAAACTCTTTTGTGTTCTGTGGTAGGCCTGGAGACAAGTTGTGCACTTGCCAGTTGAAGCCATAGAGGCCTCTGTCCTGAAATTATCCAACTGTAAATCTGTCGGTTACAGTATCTAAAACCACTCAGTTTGATGTCTGAATTGGATGTAAGGTTTTTTTTTCTATTTTTGTAAGGCCCATTGCACAGTTATTTGATCGTCTGTCAGATGAACTAATATATGCTCTATGACACTACTGGGTAGAGCCAGTGATTAGCTCCTTGATTGTAAGGCAGGCTGTGAACGGGGCCTCATGCTGCTAACCTGGGAATGTTGTCATCTACGGTGGCACAGCCATACAGGAAAACGATGACCCCCACCAGAGAAGCTGGGATCAGCATCTGGGTGTACAGTCCCAGCCACGCAAAGTACAGACCAATTTTCTCTCCAAAGTACTTCCTGCATGTGGAACAACACAGCAATCTCAGCTTTTAAATTGAGCAAAGCAGAATATGTAACACACATTTGCTGCATTAGGGAGAACACATTGCATTACATGGTCTGGCACAAGACTTACTCCATTTTACAGGAAGTATTTGGACATTGTAGAATGTTGACATTACTAAACATGCTTCGAGGGTATTTTAATCCATATCAAATTAACCATTTTGAAATTTACATCATGTTTTCTACATATTCCCTCCACTTTAGGGCACCAAAAGTATTTTGACCGATTAAGATTATATACAATAAATCATTGATGCAGTCATGTTTAATAATTGGTCCCGTACCCACAGCCTGAAGTATGCAACCAGTAGAAATCAACAGATGCTGGGTATCTTTACTGGTGATGCTCTGCCTGGCCTGTACTGCAAATGCATCTGAGCAGACCAGATGTTTCCATAGACTGCAGAATTCAGCCTACTGCTACTGTCAGCAGTTACATCATCAATGAAGACAAGTGAGCAGGAACCAGTGGCAGCCATACATGCCAAAACACACAGGAACAACGCCTCACCCATATTTCAATGATGATGTGATATGTCCATTTTTAAGGGCATCCTGTTTCTGAGGCTAGCACATAGCAATCCAGACACTACCTGGTCTAGTGTTCTGTGAATTGTATAACACATTTCTGCCTATGTCCCGGAGAGTTTTTCTGATCGGTAAGTTTTTAGTTGTTCACAATAGTGACCATTATTTGTTAATCTACTTGAGAGGTCTTCCTTTATCTATTAGGTAATTTACCATTGCTGAGCTCACTAGTTGCTTTCTTTCTTTTTCTTAATGTACCAAACAATAATGTTATCTGCCTTGTGGTTGCAAGCTTGACATGCATTAACACTGCTTTGGTCCTCAAGCTTTCAGACACCAGCAATGGGCACGAGCTGAAAAGCCATTCGTCTAAATGCCTTTTCTACCCCAAAATGGGGGAAACTACATGTAAAAAGGCCTGTATTTTCTAAACTGTAGGATATGGATGATCACACATTCAGATTAAAGCTTTCAGTCTACACTTTAACCCACAGTCATTGTATAATCTCTAGATTGGTGAAAAAAAGAGCCAAATGTGTTACTGTCCAAATACATTGGGAATTTACTGCATATACATAGCTTTTTTAAAAACAAAGTGTGATGTTTCGATCTTAACAGAACCAAAGTTTGATGAAAGACCAGAGACGTTTCCGAACGTCTTAACTCACCTAACTAGTCCGATAGGCTGGTATTTGTAAAATACACTGTAACTCGCCCACTCCTCATACAACAGCTGAAACACACAAAAACACAACTTATTACTTTCAAACCCTTAGATGTATCACATAGATGTATCACATAGTCCCCCCCCCCCACACACACACACATCATTAGATGCTTTATCTAATGATTTCTCATGTAGAGCAGATGTTTCAGCAGTAAAACCACTGTCAGTGTTATTGAGCGATGAAAAAAAAATTTCAGCTCTGGATCTTCCCATGACTTACTGACAAGTAGGTCTCTCTAAGCTCTAAGTGAAACTCATGTAAGCATGTTGGCTTGAAAGAGGGTGTGAGAGCTGTGAATGAATGGGCATTTTGACCTCTGACGGGTGAAATGAGCTGCAGTTAGAAAAGCCTGGCCGGAGGTTGAGAGTGAGACGTTTGAAGCCAGCTCTTTTTTCTTCCCTCGTCTGACCACAGATGTCAGGAGGGAGGTAAAGAGAGAAAGTGCTACCGTGGTGAATGGCAGAGCTGTGAAGGTGGAGGGAGAGGGGGAGGCAGGGTTGGGGGGAGTTTGTGAGTGGCAGATAACAGATGGGAGCTGTAAAGTGACAGAGGGAAGGGTTAAGGAGCAGGCAGGAGAGAAAAGGTGGTAACCAGTAGTGGACACACAGTGTGCAGTATTGGGGAACAGGGACACAGTGTTCAGTATTGGGGAGCAGGGACACAGTGTTCAGTATTGGGGAGCAGGGACACATTGTTCAGTATTGGGAGTTGTAAAACAATGTTTTGTATTGAGGTGCTGGGACACAGTATTCAGTATTGGGGAGCAGTAACACAGGGTTAAGTATTGGGGAGCAGGGACACATTGTTCAGTATAGGGGAGCTGTAAAACAGTGTTCAGTATTGAGGAGCAGGAACACAGTGTTCTGTTTTGGGGAGCTGTAAAACAATGTTCAGTATTGAGAAGCTGGGACACAGTGTTCAGTATTGAGGAGCTGGGACTCAGTGTTCTTTTTTTGGGAGCTGTAAAACAATATTCAGTATTGGGCAGCTGAGAAAATACTATTCAGTATTGGAGAGCTGGGACACAGTGTTCAGTATTGAGAAGCCGGGACACAGTGTTCAGTATTGAGGAGCTTGGACTCAGTGTTCTTTTTTTGGGAGCTGTAAAACAATATTCAGTCTTGGGCAGCTGAGAACATACTATTCAGTATTGGAGAGCTGGGACACAGTGTTCAGTATTGGGGAGCTGGGACACAGTGTTCAGTATTGGGGAGCTGGGACACAGTATTCAGTATTGGGGAGCTGGGACACAGTGTTCAGTATTGGGGAGACTGCTTTCTGTGACACCCCAATTAATTTTCCATCTGTGTGTCCTGTCCGCTTGTATGTCTGTCTGATTAACACCTCTTCACGCTATTTCATTCAGTGACAAACTGCTTTGATCAAACATTACGTAACAGTACAGTTGTGATGGTGAACAATTATTTGTTAGAAAAACATTTTCTGTCTTCTTTCCAACCTCTCATGAGCCCTGTATTGTTTCATCAACTTAAAGATTTTTTTTCTCTATTTTACCATCACAGCTAATAACAAATATTTTCTTTAGAGTAAAGAAGACGTTCACTCTATGGGTCTCTCTCGCACACAAACACACACACACACACACACACACACACACACACACACACACACACACACACACACATAAACATGCAATATCTCTCTTGCATACTACCTACATTTGGAACATGACGGATCACTTGTAGGGGGAAAATGCCTTTGAAGAACCATTCAGACATACCTGCTGTACGTGTCCACTGACAGCACAAATGGCAGAGATGCACGGCCTCATGAACAAGGCCCCTTGGCATCAGGTTGTCCCGGCTGGTTCACAGAGTGTATCTGCCAGCCATTCACACAGCGGTAAGGTGATCCGTGGGCGATCCGCTGGGATCGCCAGTCTCAGCTCGCTCAGGCACATTCCTTCTGAGACTCCCTTCGCTAAGTTTAGCTATGTGTCGTAAACATCTTGCCAATCGGCATTTATTATTTCTGAATTTCTCATACTGTAGCTGAACATTTTGTCCACAAAAATAATCCTATCACAAACTGTAAGTATGCCCATAGTACTTACCCTACAGAATTGTGTCACCTTATGTAAATATGAACAAAAAAGGTTGTGAAAAAATTGCATTGTTGTTCATACAACTCTAGAAATCCTATTAATCTAACGTTTTATTGTGTGAAAATTGTTTAGTGAAAGAAATGTTAAAGTTTTACATTTGAAAGTTTATATGAATCCTTGGGAATTCTTACGTAAGTGGTCATCCATAACATCCTGTTTCACTGGGGTATACATATGAGGTGACACAAAGACTAAATTCCCTTAGTCATCCATCAAAGTTGGTCAAAATCATTCGTAAAAAGTTATGAAGAATACTTTTTAGCAGATAGGGGATAGACTGAGGTGTTGTGGCTGAGAGTGCTACCAGCAGGGTTCTACCAGGATAGTTTTACCAGGAGAGTTCTACCAGGAGAGTTCTACCAGGAGAGTTTAACCAGGAGAGTTTTACCAGGACAGTTTTATCAGTAGAGTTCTACCAGGAATTGGATGAATTTCTCAACAAACAACACCCTCTGTATTATAGAGTCAAAGACAATTGAGGAATAGCAAAAAAATGTCAAGAGAAGTCTACTGATGTTATTACACTTTGCTACATCTACCCAGTGTAGCCCTAGAAAAGAAGTCTGGATGAGATACAACGCAAAGCGCCTGGACATGTTGATGCACACAAATATCCTTTGATTTAAGCCCACAAGCTCACAGACCTCTCTCACTGAAAAAGGAAATGTCGCATTAATGATTATGTAAAAAAGGCATATTTCTCATTTGCTTGCTGTCTCTCGGGTTAAAAAAGGTTCACCTGGCTAACAGCCCACCTGATAATATGGAACATCACAAACAATTAAACCAGGCTCATTTCTGGAGGAAATTCTTTTTTAGAGGGTGTCAGCATACTTCTAGTTTTCATTTAGTTTTGGAGTAGATTGCCCGTTTCAAAAGTCAACCGAACTGGGCCTCTCAGTCCATCTACACCAAAACAAGGAGAGGAAGGAACCTCCTTAGAAAGCCCCTCGTCGACCTTTCCCCACACTGACACACATTCCTCCAGAGGAAATAATGACGACCGCCCGACTGTGCTGTCAGTATCACAGCGTGAACACCACAGGCAAACACGATCTGTACAGATGATCTAACCAATGAGGGAAAGAGTAAGTAACAGGAAGACAGTCTCATCACTGTCTTCACCTACACACCTGTGTGACCCACAGCCAGTACAGCCTCATAACTCAACTTTCATATTCTCCCTCTCTCTCCCTCCCCTCCACCCCCACACATCCTGTCTCTCTCTCCCTCTGCCTCTCCTTCTCTCTCCTCCCTGCCCTATCTCTCTCTCTCCCTCTGCCTCTCCTTCTCTCTCCCCTCTCTCTCTCTCTCTCTCTGTATATTTCAGTCACACCCTCTGGCTGCAGATCCTGGCAGGTGTCCACTGTGTCCTACACAGCTCAGACGCTGACAGAGAAGTGTGGTGACATGCTAGGGCTTTGTTTTCCTGCTCCTCTCCTCTGCCCTGAGACCATCCTGTTGGCCTGGGCTCATCCTGCGGGGCTGCAGGCAGGAACTGGCAGGGTTTGGACGGGCCCATCGGCAGGCAGCGCTGGAACTGTCCCGCTCTGGTGCCCTGCCAGTGACACATTGATCCCATTCGATCATATGGAGAGCATTTTAAGGCCATCAACCCCCCCAATAAGCAGGGTCTTTCTCTCTGTTTTTCTTCCGGGCCTCCCTCCCTCCCTCTTTCTTTCTCCCTCCTTATCCCTTACCCCAACATACAGGGTTTCCACTTTCCACCAACACCATCCTGCCGAAATACCATAGAGGCCATATATAAATAACCCACTGGACTTTTCACAAAGCCTAACTGATCGACTGGCCTCGAAGAGCCAGCTTCTTTCCCTGGTGCGCCATCAAAGATCCTCTCCTACTCCTCCCTTCCTCCACTCCATGAAAGACATGTTGCCTTATAAAGGTCCTTATCTTCGTTGAAATACCTCATGCGTCAGCTTATCTCATTAGCATGATTATGTTAGCTACGTGAAAATGTAAACAGTTGGTAAATTCAACAGGTTTTTGGTCATTGCGAGGACAAGACAGATGGTGGCGCTGATACGAGATGAAACAGGGGGAGGCATCTGGCTGGAGCTCTGACAACACACACACGCACAAACAGACACACACACACACATGCACAAACACACAAGCCATATATAGATTAAATTTGTTGCCAAATTGAGCTTATTGTACTGTTTCCCAGGGGGTGGCAGATAAGACACTTGGAGACGTCCATGTTCCGAGAGGATTCCTCAATTACATGTCATTATTCTCCGTTTCAATGATAGGGATGCCAATGGGATCCTTCCAGTACTCAACAGATGTCCCAGACAGTATCAGACAGACATTCACACACAAAACAGCTTGACAACACAACTCTGAAAATGCTGCATATTTTCTACTTTTCAAGTTGTTTTATCTATTTATTTGTGAAATTATTTTTTCAGTTATATTTCAGGCAACCAAAATTCTCTAAAACTGATGTTCAGGAATGATTTAAAACAGGAATTGTACAATGCACAAGTTAAAATGCTCTACAAGTAATTCTGTGACAAGGCACTCTTCTTGACTAGATCTCAAAGCAATATCCAGGTCTCAACTTCATGCAGATTATGTAAGAAACAGCCCATTAAGAACAGAGAACCAATAATTCTAAAGGACGTAGCTAACAGGAATGAGTGTTTGAATCAGAAGGGCATACCTGACAGGAATTTTTGTTTGAAAGCCAATCAAAGCCAGAGTCTCTAAAATAGTCTCTGCTACAGTTACTACAGTCAAGCCTATTACTCAAAGGTAACGGAGAGACAGTCAACATTCCCAGTTTATACAAGTGTGCACAAGTACACACACATGCACAAGAGCACTAAACACCAACACACACACACACACAAACACACACACACACACACACACACACACACACACACACATGGCTACAGTACTGTACATGTCTTTAGCAAGCAGAAACCTGGAGACATCCAGTACCATAAGGCCTCTGCTTCTGCCAGGGCAGACTACAGTGGGTAAGATTGTTTAACAGTATTGAGACAAGCTGTCATCCCCAGTCCTAATAGTTCCCGGGGTCCAACCCATCGTTCTGGATAGGTGTCTGCCCCAGCTCACATGCCAAGCAGCTGTACGCTCATTAAACACTGTTGTCACAATGGAAGGGCCATGTTTAGAATCACCATGCCCGATACCAAAGTATATCCGATACAAAAACAAAACTCGGAAAACAAAACAGTACCAAGGAAAACACATATTTGCTCCAGAAAAACAAATATATGATTTTCACTAAAAAACATGTTTGTTTTGGAGAAAAAAGATCTGGATGTTGTAAGTCCAAATACAGAGTCTCAAAACATGAATCTAACTACAAAATTTTGTTTGGCTCCAATCCTTTTGGTGCCCTTAAATCATGTACAAAGTGTTGTCGTTTTAAAAGGGTGAAACCAATATGCACACAAATACTCCATGGAGTATAGAGCCAAAACCTAATTAACCTAATCATTTCTAAATGAAAAACACCTCGTTACGAATAGCATTTACCGTTAATGGTTAAAGTTTACTTAGGGTCAAGGTTAGGCGTGGCAATATCGGGGTTAGGCATAAGGTTAGGATTAGGTTATGGTTAAGTTTAGGCATCACAAAACTCATATTAGGATTAGGATGTAAAATGCCTGGGTAAAACTGCTTTTGAATATTTTGCCTCACTTATGGAATGCCATTCAGGGTGAACTTCAGTTATATATTTCAATGTCTATAAGACATTTTACATTTCTTATAAATTATCTTATAATTCTTAATTGTGATTATTTTTCTCAATGTATGTTTAATTTCCATTTTGTATGTGTTTTTTTTGTTGTAATACAGGGCTCAGCTGTAAAAGAGATCTTGGTCTCAATTGATTTCTCTGCATAATTATAAGGTAAGTAAAATAGATTTTCACAAGCCATTTTTCACCTCTGTCCCAAGCCTGGAATTTGCAATATTAGCATCGCCCAAATTCATGAATTGAAACTGTGCGTCTAGAGCAACCAAAGCTGCATTGCAAGCAAAAACAAACTAAACAAATGGAATGTCGCACAAATATGAATCAAGGTCAAACTATCTCTTAAATTAAGTACAGACGTGTTGGTGTACTGTGCAATGCTAGATACACACAAATATACACACACAATTACATACACACACTAGTCATATAATAATGTAGAAGTGTTAGTCATAGCTGTGCACTCATTTATTAAGACTGCTTCTAAAGCACAGCTT
>JACXGI010001521.1:26225-53749 GCA_016801175.1 Esox masquinongy
TATATATATATATATATATATATATATATATATATATATATATATATATATATGTATATATATATATATATAGCATTGAAAGACATACTATAAACAGACGGGTGACAAATAAAAGGAAATAAAACCTAAAACCTTAATAACTGAGTGGAGGAACAAAACAAATGAAGCTTGTGGTGACCCAACACCTTACTGGGACAATTTATGTTTTTTTATTTGTCATCTCTATGCACGTTTCTGCGGTTATGCTCTGCGAACTACAAGACGTAAGTTATTTCCTTGCTTATCATCAATGCCAGAGGGCACATCGTATGATGTGTCTATTGGAAACACATTGAATGACCCTAAAACCACCTCAGACTGCTGCAGAAATCTAATCTTCATACTGTAGATACAGTCCTATGGATCTAATTGTTAGACTCTTGTGTAAAAGCCGTAAGGACATCAGCTACACGCTGTACGCCCCCAGTCATTTCATTTAAAAGACGAGGGTTTCCGCTGTGAGCGCTATATGTTATCAGCTAGTTCCCTAGTTATGACAGACAGGGCATGACAGTTGTGTATGCACATCTGCTAATTGATATTGTACTGCGCAGAACATAGGCATTAAAGGAAAGGTTAGCTATCTTTATCCTGGGGCCTTTTTTCAGATTATCTGGCCTAATCCTGGACTGCGGAGACATTATTTTTTGGAATTAATAGAGTTTTGAGAGTTTGCTCGTTTTAACGGAGAACATACGGAGACCTATATCAACATACCATGGCCTTCCCGTTTTGGAAAAAAGAATGTATCATATAATTTTGAACGCTATATCTGTTGCCATGTTCACTTCCATTTTAGCCGGGAGAGGCTTCCTTTTAAAAATAATGACTCCACAGTCCAGGATTAGGCTAGATAATCCGAAAAAAGGCCCCAGGATCAAAAATAGCGAACCTTTCCTTTAACTTAAATGCCTCTGAAACAAACTGGAACAGTTACGGAGCTTAAAATATTGCATTTACGATTGAAGTCCATACACAGTGTAGACACCGAGGGATCTATGTGTACTTACAGGTGCTGTTTTTCCCTGGAGAAGGCATAGGAAAGATGTTTAACGTTGTGAACCCTGTTCTCCTCCACATTGGGATGAAGTGGTTCCGCGGCTTTGTTCACCAACGTGCTGATCTTCGCCCCAACACCAGTACTCTGCTTCACTTCATATACCTGGCACAGGAAAAACCCAGAGGGGTTAACCGGACAACTGAAGAGAGGATCAGAACCCATGAGCATGACTAGTATTAGGTCTGGGTCAGAAAAAGATACTAGCTGTCAGAAACCATGCTTCCTTCATCCTGGTTTCTCCTGTTTCCAAGACTCCCCCACAAAGGGAGGGCGGAGGGAAAAACAATGACGCCAGCAATGATCTGACAGCTAGTAACCTGCGCACGTCCATCAGCAGTTTACTAACTTTTTTTGTAGGCATCTTGAGCTTCATGAATTCAGCTTCTCGACAAAGCACATGCCATGGTGCATGGATCTTCACAAAGCCCACGCCGGGAGTTTTAGTCTGAGGAAAAAACCCAGATTATATTAATTTGATGAAAGAGACATTGTTTTTTTTAACAGAAAAATTGACCTTTGTGATGTTGAAAACTGAATTCCTAACACTTTGCCCTGCTTTGTCCCTTTCTACGCCAGACTAACAATCGTCTTCAACAACACACAGATACAGTAGATAAACATCCAAGGTTGTAAAGGCAACAGAATAAAAGTATTAAATGCATGCATGTGTTTATCTCATGTCAGTAAGGAAAGCAGTACATTCGTCTGGATGACATTTGGGTAAACAGTGCCCCTCCAAACATATCCCTCCCCCACTACAATCAGTTCAATCAAAACATCTGGGAACCAGAGGCTACTTATGGGACAGAGACGATGAGACACCATGGGAAATCAGGAGAAATGTCTGCTATCATTCTTTCGAAATGATTCATTCTTTCATCATCATTACAAACAAGTCTCACCATAATATAAGCATTGGAATCTAGGACAATGACAAGAAAGTGAAAAATAGCAACCAGACAGAGATCTGTATTTCACTGTATGTTCAAGTACATAAAGGCAGGAGGGATTCACAGGGAATGCTGTGACACTGCTGTTACTTAGTTACCTACTTACAGCCCACCGGATATCGCAGTTCGTTTGTTTACATGGAATCAGTGGTTACTGAGATGCTCATTCGCTCACTGACTCACTGATACGGTTCAAAGCTCTGTGAGAAGGCAGGCATCATCAGCAGAAAGACGGCCACTAACTTTCATCTCAAATTCTAAAAAGCCAACTGTAACAGGGTTTCTCAGTTTATGTTGTCTCCAATAGAGCTGAGACAGTCCTCATTAGTAACAAGGGACTACGAATAATAAAACAAAACACATCCTCTAACTTTGAACTCTGGAACAACCCACAGACTTAACATTCTTTGTCCCCTCTCATCTTCAATAACTCGCTCAACATAAGGAGTTTTTCTCGGGCATTTCTGAGCCAGCATTATGTTTTGCTTTTGATAGAGATCATGTGCCTTTGAATGTACCTTGGGCTTGAAACACGTCAGTGCTGTATAATGAATATCGAACAGCAGATCTGCAGACATCTGCAATAGCATGAGTGACATTTTCATCAACTCAAGACAGAAGTGGCATTGTTGATATTAAAAGACAGCATTACATAAATTCTCAGAGGCAGCATTTAACCAGAAGGGATACATGAATGTGACAGCTAGGCCTGAGACTTAACCAAGCTTCCTAGTCACTAGTGAATGGATACTAGATACTAATGAATGGATTTGTCCCAGCACTGCGGATGTGTCTTTGGCTCTTTGACAGACAGTTCTTCAACAGGTATTTAGACCCGTGCACCTAATTTAGAGTTGATGTCACTCTGCCGGACATCACAATCGGAGAACATAGCGGTTGCGGTAGAGTTTAAATAATGGGATTCCTAGCGTAAGTTTCCATCAGCGTTTCATCCCCAAACATTCACACTCCTCCACATCCCATCACCACCTCTGCTTCCTTCCTACCCACTGCAGTCCCATCGCAGTGTCCCACTATTAGATCCAGATGTGAAGAAGTTCCAGTAAGTGTCCTCTATATACAGATCAGTCTAAGTCAACATCACTTTAATGATCTATAATACGCAGGGCGCCTACTTTAATCAACTAACTCAAGAACGGACGGCCGATAAGAGGAAATGATAAAATACCTAAATATTACTCCTCGATCTTCCTTACGCTAACATCATAAGAAAGAGATTATTCAGTTAGTTTTCCCCCCACAGAGAACATAAACAGTTTGATGTGATAACCATGGTTACCACGAGGGAAAGAGTTTTGGCAATAGAATAGTCTCTCAAATTTAATTTGGGGACTTCATGGAAATTATTAACGGATGGTTTACTGTATAAACAGGTTGTTAAGAGAGCTCAAGCGTTAGCATCCACAACCAAATGTTGTATGTACACTGTCCGTCATGAAGTGGCAAAGAAAACAGAAGTCTGTCTTTACCACACGCTTAATGGAAAAAAATCAATAGGACATCAAGCTTGGGAACAGTTGCCCTCTATGCAGCATACAGGTTTGTATTAGAGTGTGTTCTGCTCTTGGAGAGTACATTCAAGGTACTCTGAGGGATCTTCCTGCTGGCATTGCCAAATTGCTTGCCAGACGCTGTGTGGGTGTGTGTGTGTGTCTGTGTCCATGTGTTGCTGTGTGGTGCAAGTGCAAGTGTGCGAGGGGGTTTTGTGTGTGTGTTTGTTTGTGTATGTGTGTTTCCGGGTATGTTTGTGTACGGGTATGTGTGTGGGGAGTGTTCCTTCTACAGGGGCCATCCCTGCCTTGCCCTGGCCTGTCTGTCTACCTGTCTGTTTCTATCTGTCGGTCTCTATCTGTCTCTCTGTCTGTATGTCTCTGGCTGTATGTCTGTCTCTTTCTATCTGTCTGTTTGTCTTTCTGTCTCTGTCTGTCTGCCTGTCTGTCTCATTCTATCTGTCTGTATCTGTCTGTCTCTATGTGTCTGTCTGTCTGTCTGTCTTGGTCATTCTGTCTGTCAATCTCAATCTGCCTGTCTGTCTGTCTGTCTGTCTGTCTGTCAATCTCTATCTGTCTGTCTGTCCGTCTGTCTCTGTCAGTCAGTCTCTATCCCTCTGTCTGTCTGTCTGTCTCTGTCTATTTGTCTGTCTCTAACTGTCTGTCTGTCTATCTTGATCAATCTGTCTGTCGATCTCTATCTGTCTGTCTGTCTTTGTCTCTGTATGCTGTCGGTCTGTCTCTGTCTGTCTCTGTCTGTTTGTCTCTGTCTGTCTGTCTGTCTCTGTCTGTGTCTCTGTCTATCTCTCTGTCAGTCTGTCTCTGTCAGTCTGTCCGTCTCTGTCTGTCTCTGTCTCGGTCTGTCTCTGTCGGTCTGTCTCTGTCTGTGTCTCTGTCTGTGTCTGTCTGTGTCTCTGTCTGGGTAAAAGGATCTGCAACAGCAGCTGTCATCTTGCCATCATCATCACTTCGACCAACTCCATAGTCTCATATGTCTTTACCTCGTCTGCAGGATCAAATTGCTGGCACAGTGTTCATCAATGTGGGACTTGGAAGGGGTGTGGTTAAAATCAAGGCAGAGGAGGGAACGATCTGGTTACTAAAAAAGTCAAAACAAATGTTCTATCACGTTGACAATTTGTACGATTCATAATTTCAGAAAAGACATAGATTTTTTTAGATTTTTTTTACATTTTGATGAAGCCTAAAATATCATGGCTATGTTATAACGGTTATGCATTGACATATTGGACAATGTAAGGCAGTGGCAGCTTCTTCTGATGCAACTGGCAACTGAAGACCAACACCACAAGGCCCCTGAAAACAACCAGCACAAGGCTACTGAAAAATAACAGCACAAGACTGCAGAAGACTAACACCACAAGGCCACTGAAGGCTAACACCCCAAGTCTACCGAAGACTAACACCATAAGACTACTGAAGTCTAACAACACAAGACTACTGAAGACAAACAACCCAAGTCTACCGAAGACTAACACCACAAGACTACTGAAGACTAACACACCAAGACTTCTGAAGACTAACACCACAAGACTTCTGAAGACAATACCATAAGACTACTGAAAACTAACACCACAAGAATTACACCACAAGTACACATCATTTTCCCTTTTCAAACACCCTCAAGACAGTCGACTACAGAGGACTGTCACCACAAAACTGCTGAAGACTAACACCACAAGAGTACAGAAAACGAACACCACAACTATCCTTTTCATACCCTTAAGATACCCATAAGACAGTTGATTAGAGAGAGTCATCTTTTGATACTGATCTGTGATTTCAAAAGGCAATGGCTTTCAACAGAATAATAATAAAGCATGATACTTTTAATGTTAAAAGGAATTTGAATACCATCTTGGCATTTTTAGGGAAACCCAAACAGCACTCTCAACAGCTAACAGACTCATCACGCAGATGCAATTTCTGAATAAATCCAACAAACAAGCAAACAAACAAACAAACCAAAGACAGCAGTCCAACAGGTTAAAAGGTTACCAGGGTTACCTGGGTTACCCCAGCCCTGTGCCACCCCTCAATAGGCCAGTTTCAGCTGGTGCTGTGCCAAATCACAATGCACCTTTTGTGTACTGCAGCATGGTGGGGGCTCCAGCCAAACTGGCTGACCTAAGCCCAAAGACAAAACTACCCCTGATCCACCGAGCCACCAGAAAACAAAGACTCTAGAGGTGCAGCGGTGTTGTGTGGAATGCTCTCCCCTCTCCAGCCTGGGCTAATGTGTGGCTAACCCCAGCTAACACTAGACCTGGCTGAACAAAGCTGATAATATCGGGTGGGCTCTGGTCTGTCAAAAAGAACAAGAGACGCCAGAAAGCAGCAACTCACGTCCTCATCCTTCTCCAGCTCCAGGCCCATGTCTGTCAGGTTGCCCTCGAACTCTTCCCGACGGAAGCGTTTATCATCCTCATGGTAGTCCAGGCTGTGGTCGTGAGCGGCCACCTCCAGATCACCCCTGGGCTGCGGGGGTGGCGGTCGTCCCAGCCTGGCTGTCCCACGGCGGAGGGTCCGCGTGAAGGCGTTATCGGTGAAGCAGGACGAGTGTCGGTTGGAGCGGGAGCTGCTGGGCTTCTTGATGTGGTAGGTGAGGACGTAGTCCACCCGCCTCTCTCCATCCTGGAAGTACAGGCCGTGCTGGCATCGTGTGTTCTCCTCAGGTATTAGGGAGTTCAGGAGCTGGGGGGAGAGGGGAGGGCTGTGCATTAGAGAGGGCTGGCTGGGCTAGCTACCTAACTGAATCATGTGCATGTGTGTGTGTGTGTGTGTGTGTGTGTGTGTGTGTGTGTGTGTGTGTGTGTGTGTATGTGCGTGTGCTGTGCAACTTTTGCCATTTGTCGTGAGAGGCACTGGTTACTGAGCCAGTTATAGACTACAGGGGTCAAGGTAGCAGAGTCACCTAGTCTGAATGAGGCTCCTGTGGAACTGAATTCCCCTTGGTGAATTGACCTCCCTCAGTGACTTTGAACAGAAGTGCTGATTAACCAGGGCTTCATAATTAAGATGTATTTATAAAAAACAAAAACATACTAAATCTTTTGCATTTATTTCAACTTGAATAAAATGCCACTCTATACAGTATGTGGATAGCAACACTTTGCTGACTCTGTATTATTAAATCTAATTGATATTTATATGGATAGCATCCGTATGAATAATGTTATAACCCATTATTGTAAGAACTTCAATAGGTTTTGTTGAACATGTTTTACAAGGTAAAGAGTGGATACAGTGAATAATCACACACATCATAGAATATTTTGGAATAAAAAATCAAATATGAAGTTTCTTTGACAAAACTATGCAGGATCTTTCATATACTGTCTGTTTCCAAATGATTACATGGTCTATTTGTTCTCTTTATTGCTTAGGCATCATGTACTCTGCAAGAATCCCACTAGGGGTCTCCTAGCAAACCTCCAATCCAGAGCAGAGGCTAGGAAACAATAAAAATAACAACAGCTAGGTTGTGCGCTTGCATTTTTTCCAGATGGACACATGCAAAAGGTAATACATGTGTAAAGGAATGCTTTGTTTTTTGCACAACCCCCACAGAGAGATATGTCACAGTCAGAGGATCAGCTGTTATTGACAGCAACACTGAAGCGATTAGCGATAACCAACTTGCTCAAGGACAGAACAACATATATTTCACCCTGTCAGCTTGGGGATTTGATCCAGCAACCTCTTGGTTACTGGGCAGATGCTCAGAACTGACCGGTGGGCTACCAGTCGCCTTCTTTGAAAAACAACACTTTATGACACAACGTACAGTAGATTAGGATGTAGACACACACATTCTACACACACGCGCGCACACACACACACACACATATTTTTAGCCATACTTAGTAATGTACTTTATAATGTATTGTATTTATTTATTTAATAAAAAGGACCCCATTTGTTACTCTTTCTGGAGTCCATCATTGCAAAACTATATTAATGTAATATACACCAACTGTGCACAACTGTACATTTTGTATTTTAGTATTTTTAATTGTGGGGATATCCATGTATTTTGTATTTTGTACAATGCTTTCCTTGTAAGCAGCTAAATGGGATCCAGATAAAAATAAATACAGACATATGCTGCTCTCGGACATTTGAGGATATTTGGGTGACTTCAAAACAAACAGCTAATTCCAGACTAGGTTGACCTTTTATTGTAATTACAGTTGACAATGTCATTAGATAATCTAATCTTTAAAAAACATATAACTATTAAAAGATAAGAAAGACATGTTTTTCATAAGTAGAAGTGGGATATCAAGCCGCTACAGCATAGGTTTTGAACATGGACTGTGCTTGGCGGGAGTCCCCTGAGGCCAGTGCAAATTGGCCCACCTTTGCCTGAGGGCCAGCAGCGATTTCCTTGTCTCATCACACTCTAGTGACTAAATCTGGCGGGGGCGCCTGCAAGCAGAACTGAGGTTGTCATTCAAAAGAGATCCAACGCACTGATTCCACTGACTTCTTGGTTGAGTGAGCAGTTTGAAAAGTCGCAGTACAACTGTGTGTACAGTATGTTGTGTGTGTGTGTGTGTGTGTGTGTGTGTGTGTGTGTGTGTGTGTGTGTGCAGACATGGGCATTTCTTGTGCTTGGGTGCACACAAGACCACATGCTGGACAGACTGTATACTTCTGTCATTTAAATTTGTGTTTGGGAAAGCATAGTTGACTGATGTGATGTTTGAGGACTGTTTGGGTCTGGCTACAACTACAAACGGCTCCATAGTGCCCAGTCCATTGACCATATCAACATACTTGAAATTGTATGACTGCCTGTCTTATCAGTTGTAATAATATTGTTGAATTTCCTTGCAGACTATTTTGATAACACTGACTGACCAAACTTATTTTCTATTTTTAGTCACAATATGTAAGTGGACCGTTCAACATAAATATAATCGCTTTGACTTAATTTCATAGTAATTCCACACAACATCTTTCCTCAAGTAATGAAGAGATACATCTAAGAATCTGTTCCATTCATGCCACTGGCTGAGAAACTGTTAGGGGCACTGTCTTCTAGCTGACGTTATATGTTAGACTAAAACCACGTTGTCACAGATAGGAACAGTTAAATAGCACAGTTAAAAATGTGTGACGAACATTCCTGAGGACCTGTGCTTTCAGGGACTTCATTAATAAACCGAGCAAGTGTATAAAATATAAATCTTTCTGTAAAATCGACCACAAAGCCAGAAATTAATTATTTTCCTCATGTATACATGTCAAAAGCCCCGTAAGCATGTAAGCATACTGTCTCTGTGGGGACTTCAGGTCAATATGGACACATAGACCTGGATCATAGACAGACAGACACACACACACACACACACACTCACACACACACAAACACACAAACACACAAACACACAAACACACACACAAACGCAGACAAACACGCTCTGTGCTTCTCAAGGTGTTTGTCTGTGTTTAAAGTATCAGGCCATTTAACTAAATGGGTTGAATCTGGACACCCACACCCATTGAGAAGCCCTGTGTCTGCGGCATTGTAGGAGTTAAGGTGGTGTTTTAAATGCTAACTCCACCTGGTTAGATGCTAACTGCATTTTGTTGTACTGTACTTGTACTGTTCAATGTCAATGAAGTTGAATCTAATCTAAATGTTGTTACAACCCCATTTCCAAAAAGTTGGGACACCCTGTAAAATGTAAATAAAAACAGAAACGTTATTGAAACTCTGAAATGTCATTGTTTCTTGAAAAATATATGCCCACTTTGAATTTGATTCCAGCAACACGTTGCAAAAAAGCTGAGACAGGGGCAATAAAAGCCTGGAAAAGTTGTTTAATGCAACAACAAAAAAACAGGTCAGTAATATGCATTGGGTATAAAAAGAGCATCCCAGAGAGGATGAGTCTTTCAGAAGTAAAGATGTGGAGGGGTGCACCACTCTGTGAAAGACTGCGCATGCAAATAGTGCAACAATTTAAGAATTGTGTTTCTCAATGTAAAATTCCTAAGAGTTTGGTGATCTCATCATCTACGGTACATAATATCTTTAAAAGATACAGAGAATACCAAGGAATCTCTGTATGCAAGGGACAAGGCCTAAAACCTATATTGTATGGCCGTGATCTTTGGGCCCTTTCTGTAGGTGGCAGTGCTTTAAAAACAGACATTATTCTGTAGTGGAAATCACTGCATGGGCTCAGGAACACTTCTGAAAACCACTGTCTGTGAACACAGTACATCGCGGCATCCACAAATGCAAGTTAAAACTCTACCATGCAAGGAGAAACCATTTACGGAGGAACCATTAATGCTGATCAATATTTACAGGATATGGAGCAACATACAGCTCCGGAAAAAATGAAGAGACCACTGCACCTTTTTCTTTCCTTTCCAAAAAAGTTGAAAAGGAAGGTTTTGAGTGAGGAACAGAAGGGTTAAAATTAAGAGACCACTGCAAATTGAAAGCTTCTGTTCCTCACTCAAAACCTTCCTTTTCGACTTTTTTGGAAAGGAAAGAAAAAGGTGCAGTGGTCTCTTAATTTTTTCCGGAGCTGCCATCTAGACGTCTTTTTCAGGTAAGGCCTTGCTTATTTCAGCAACACAATGCCAAACCACATTCTGCACGTATCACAACAGTATGGCTCCGTATTAAAAGAGTCCTTGTGCTAAATTGGTCTGACTGCAGTCCGGACCTGTCACCCACTGAAAACATTTGGTGTTGTATGAAATGATAAATATGACAAAGGAGACCCTGAAATCAAGCAATCCTGTATCAAGCAAAAATGGGAAAACATTTCACTTTCAAAACTACAGCAATTATTCTTACCAGTCCCCAAATGCTTACGGGGTATCGTTAAAAGAAGAGGTGATGCAACACAGTAGTAAACATGCCCCTGTCCCAACTTTTTTGAAATGTGTTGCTGGCATCAAAGTCAAAATGGGCATGTCTTTTTCCAAAGACAATAAAATTTCTCAACATTACATATGTTGTCTTTGTACTATTTTCAGTTAAATATAGGGATAAATGATTTGCATATCATTGCCTTCTGTTTTTTGTTTTTGCATTTTATGCAGAGTTCCAACATTTTGGGAAACAGGATTGAAGATGTTAGATCGGTTCACTCACCAGTTATTGGCAGCTTGCAGCCCATTTCCGAGTACCTTGAACACACAGAATTTTTCATGCGTTCCATGGCTAACTTTTATAAACAAATTTCACAAGTACACTGCATGCTCACAGCTACAATCTAATCAGTGCAACATTCATATTAACACAGCCCTGTTTAGCCATTATCAGCTTAAATAATAATGGCATAAATTATTAGCCAAACCAAACACAACATTTTGCATCTGTCTCTGGGTCACACAAATTTGATCAGTAGCTTATAATGATACATTTTCCCCAAACGCATTCCCAAAACTGCCAAGTAGGCTTATCTGGCAGATTTATTTTACTAGTGTATCTTTAATACCTAATTGTTATTTGTAAGAAACAGCAGTAGGAAACAGATTGAAACGTGTTAGATGCACCATGAAAGGGCCTGATTTGCAATTAAAGGGGACACCCCAAACTATTTATATCTATCAGACCTAAAACCATTGCTTCTGGTATGATTCAATAATTGAATTTCACATATGTTTGTTCTCTATGAATAATTAAAATCTGAAGGACAAATCAAATCTCAAAGGAGAGAAGAATGGGCTCATTAAAAATAAAAAATAAAAATGACATTCATACATTTGACATGTTATTACCCCGGGAGCAGTGAATGCCAGTGTGTACCGTGACCATGGTAGTTCAAGCACCAGACAACACAAATATGGAATTGGTGCTGAACTGGCAGATAGAAGGGTTCCATGTACCATCTCCTAAAATGAGCTCCTCAGCAAAGTGCTCTCAAAGTTATAAATTCTCTCAAAGTTTTGTCACAAGACTATTATATTATTTTGCCTCATTACCAGCACTGTGTATTCATTAGGCTTTTATTACCGAAAGACAAGATACAGTTACGTGTTGTGTTTTATTAGGATTGTCCTAAATTAATGCTTCATAAACGCCCTGACACTTTAATCTGGATGCCTTTTGGAAATAGAATGTTGGGGTTAAAGTTCTTTACCAAAAAAACTTCAGACTCTTAGTCCTCAGATGCATCATGGTTCTGTAACTCAATTTGCTACAGATATGTTTCAGCTGGATCCACGAGAGTCACCCCAGCTTTCTTTTTTAAGACCAATTAATTGAGGGTTTTTTTTCTTCAAATTCTGTCATCTAGCTGTATGTGAGGGGGTGCACAACATCGTGAATTAGTGTGTTAATGTTGTTTATGTTCCAGAAAAAAATCCAGATTTGACACAAACACCACTTTCATGAGGGGTGGAAGAATTCACAGAGCTTCATGTGTTATTGCAGCATTGGAGCTTGTGCAAGGGGCATGGGTGCAAGGGCCACTAAGATGGTGAGAGGAACTGACTTGGAGAAAACAGGTTACTTCTTGGATATCATTTAAGAGTTACATTTCACTGTAGATAACTATGTGGGATTGCTAATGAAATTGTCTCATCTCTCATCTGAACCGGTTGGAGTCTCATGGTTGTGACTCATACCAGTTCATCAGGAAGAATCAGCCAATTCACTAGTTTCCCTGCTGGCAGACTCGCAGCACATTGCTATAGCTACTGTACCTGATTCATGCAGCTTTTTGGCTTGTAATTAGTTAAAATTTGTTAAATGTGTTAAAGATTTTAATTCCTAAATTGATTACGCATTTGTGATTTTACAATTACAGTATAACATATAACCACTTCACATGCTAGTATTGACATTGGTATTCTTGTGTCAAGATGCCAGCTACCTAGCCACAGGGCTATAAATTAATCAAGCCAGCTAGCCTACCCAGAGACAACAACGCACTGTGTGATTTGTAATCGAGTGAAGTCATGATACATTTCCAAAACAATTTTCTCACATTAAACTTGATCGCTGTTGCCCTCCCGAGATTCAAACCCGGGCCGTAATAGCGTAATGGTTAAAGTAATGTCTTTAACCATTACGCCAAAGAGCTACACATTTGCTGGGTGTCCGTATAGCCTCTTGACATTATATAATATTGTCACGCATTAACCTCACGCCAAGTTTGAATATTTCGTTAGACACCATTAACCATTGTGTTAAACTGAGTAATGTTTCTTATTAAGTTAACCTCCATCACAAATAGCATCTATGAAATGTATGACTTTTGCCACTGACTGTTTTGAAAGCTTATTAGCCATTCGTGAATGACATTGATACAGTATCTATCAATATAGGTGACGATAACAGACTTTCTCGTCAAGTGAAAAGACAAGAGAATCGTGTATCCAGTGAAGTGTTTGTCTTTCCTGAACAAATCCTAATATCCACCAGAACTGTTTTATTTTAGGCTTCCTATTATGTAGCTACTGAAGGATGTAGCTAGCAAAGCTTTTGTCTGTCCTGAACAGATCCTAAGGCATAATGTGTTTTGACTGTGACATAAGTCGAACGCAGGACCTGTTGTTCTGTAGTCCGCATCTCTAAACACTACGCTATTTAACATGGGGTAGTCAGTCAGTCAGTAAGTCAGTCAGTCAGTCAGTAAGTAAGTAAGTAAGAGACATTCGCTCTTCTAGGCTGGCTCCGCTTACGCGGTCCGGCAAAAAATAAGGAAAAAGAAAGAGAATCCTAAAAAAAAAGGTTTATTTAACATTATAAAACTTGCCAATTTTAGTCTTAGCTGGGGTTCCTTATATTATATAGGAATGTGAAGCTTTGCCTGTCACTTTATCCCCTAGAGGGGCCCCTGGCCAGGGTCTGGTGGCGGTGCTGCTGGTTGGCTGTTGCTGGGGGGAGTCATGCCCTTCAAAAGTATTATTGTGTTAGTTTAGAATGACTATTGGTACCTCACAGCAATGACAGAGATTACTTTATATAGTACTAACACAGCACTAATAAATTCAGAGAAATAGGTATTATTTTCAATCTTCTTACAGACAAGAAGTCTAAAGGCCATTATTGAACATTCATCCACTGCAGTTATTCAGCCTCTGCAACACACCACTTGTAAACAATGTCCAAAATGCAATGAATAAAAAAGATTGTTCAAAAGCACAAGGGAAAACAAAATATCAGACATTAGCCAATAAAGGAAAATCTTCAGTTTTCAACCAATTAAGTACCTGTTTTTTATGTATGACTGCTTTGTTGTGGCTTTTAGTTAGGATGTGGGGTGGGGCCGAATGTCACAGTTTGCTGGTGTTTATGTTCCAAAAAAAAAGGCCCACACTTTACACAAACGCCTTTCTTGTTCATAGTAAAAGTCTTTGCAGAGAGACATGCAGAATGTGGTACAGGAAGAAGCAGCGCTAGCGTAGTCACGTACAGGGTGTGACCATCCCATCGTGGTAGGGAAGACCCTAAACAGGCTTTTAAGCAAAAGAAGTTACGTTTTACAGCAGAAGAAAGCTCATATGATTTTAAAATATTGGAAAGTGCATTTTGACTACAGCCTAACATGAGCCTGCACTCAGGTGGAGGTTTCTCAAGGGTTGAGAAATAGTCTTTAATATCAACGAAAGGCTGGAACGCTTTTTTAATTTGTGTTGTGTAATAACTGGGCTTACAAGAACACACATTTGATGAGCTGTGAGAGTGAGCTCGGGCTGGGCTATAAGTAATATTCTGTTCAGACTGGAATTTGTATGCAGTATGCATGCGACGTACACATGCACTGCGCCATATTAATTCCCTACGTACTGATTAGCATGGCGGCATCGCCGTCTAACCAACTAACACCCTAATTTGTTGATAGGCTATATCAGCTATTAATTTTCAGAATAATTTGGTCTGAAGGGCCCCTTGAGAGCGCCCCGCCCCCTCCATGCTAAGACTAGCTCAGCACCAGTGAACAAGACATTAAAATGTGTCAGACATGTTTGGCAGATAGTCTTGTTCTGTAATGAGGTTACATGATAATTATCTTTCTAAAAACCAGGTCAAGCCCTTTCTAAGCTATATTGAGATGGCACAAAACTGAACAATTGAAGGGATTAACATATTTAAGAAATTACTTATCCAAATGGTGTGGTAACTTAACCAATTTGATTGTGTATGCAGGTTTCTAAAATTAAAAAAAACATCACATCTGTTTGTTTATATCAATTTTCCACAAATCAACATTTTAAATCATAGTCAAGCAAAGTGAAAGAAATGCCAAGCATATATGCCTTATTGTAAAACATACCAAACAACCCAAATGTAAAAGCAGCAGTTCGCCAGAGAAAGATGTCTCTTTCTTCTGTTAAGTATTAGTTTGTAAACACATGATGTACATCCACACATACTGTTTCTCACCCCGTCATTCCACTCACTTGAAATTTGCCATGAAAAATCACATCCTTTAAGAAGTGCCGGGGCTTGCTAGCTGTAGCCGCTGCGTTATGAAACAGTGAAGTCCCTGAACTCTCTGGTGTTTCTCCAGCCATCTTCCCATCACTAGGCGAGCACAGCCGGCGACTACTGCTATTAAACAGAGCACTCCCTCGTGCTTTCTTTCCCCCTCTCTCTCTTTCTCTCTCCCGCTCTCTGACACCGTCCACAGGGGTGAACCAAGACTCTCTGCTTCAAGACCTAGGCTACTACTTGTTACATGAGAAGAGTCTGAGACACGAGATGAGTCTAAGTAGCCCTAGCTAATATTAGCCTTGATCTGAATGTGAAAAGGTGCCCTCTTGTTTTCCAATCATTCCGTACATATTAAAACCACTGCAGATACAGTATATCATGTTTTTCAGGGGCGGCTATTCATTAGGAGGTCAAGGTTTAGCAGCGCTACATTTCTTTACGACATAAACATTGGTCCAACCAAAACAAACATTCCTAAAAAGAGGAACTTCACTGGTAACATTTACATGAACAATTTAATCTGAACCCTTTGATGAATATAAAAGCTTAGGTTTTATCAATACATGCTTTACAAGAAGACCAATTGTCACTGACAATGATGTTTCTGTAATCGGCAAAAAACAACCAATTAAAATATGATCTACCACAGTATGTTGTTTTTATCAGTAATACCACAGTTATCTACATTGTTTTCGGGAAGCAGATTTAAATGCTGAGAAGGACATATAAAACTGTATGCGAGAACTTTACCAGTATCTTCCCAAACTTTTAAAAGATACTTTGTTAGATGTATTTGACAGTGGAATTTGATTTCAACCATTCCCACCTCCGTACTAATACCAGAGTATGGTAACGGTCAAGGAGAACAGTCATGCAATGGCCAAAATGAAAAACTGTTCATTAAGTATTTGAATATCATTGCTTTGGTACTATGTACTGACCTTTCAAACCATGGCGTGCAACATGGTTTAATGTGCCAATTAATCAGAACAATCATGTTCAGAGTTCTTCCAATTCTGCAAACTGTGCTAGTGACCAAGGAACTGTTATTGAGGGCAATGTACAAAACCGCAAATTAAAAAAAACAAGTAGACCGATGCACTTTTGCTCTGACAAACGGCTGCACCAGTTGCATTCCAGTTCTATGGCAGAATTTACAGACAGTGAGAAAGACTTAACCACGTTAAGCAGCATGTAATGCTTGCTTACATAAGACAACATGTCGCCAATCTTATGTTGGAAGAACACTTGGGCCCTAACGCCTTTGTGGAGTGGTCACGTGCAAATGTGTTTCATAGTGATCACTTGAGGCTGACACTCTTCTGGGGGGGGGGCAACATTACAAACGTACACGACTAGAGCTTGCAGCCCAACTTCCACTTGTGAATATTCCAAAACTAAAATACCCACTCGTAAGTATCTTGTGCCCGACTGTGACCTGTGTTGTAACATGATTCGCAATGTTATACTGCCAGTCAGTCGAACACTCCAGTTATAGATAGTAAAAAAGTGGAAAAAATTAAACAGTACCAAAGCCCATATGACTCGCTAGTGTAGTAGTGAAAGAGACTCACTGTAGTTTGACGACATTTCAGAGATTAGGAAACACGTTTCCTCATAGTTTCACCTTAAGTGGTTTCACTATGAATAAAACTAAATCCACCAGAATTGGCTTGATTATCATAAAAGGTGTAATTGTACACTTACTCAGTCTCCCTAAATAAATAAATGAAAACTGATTTTTGAGTACAGTAGTCCTAGTGTTGTATCAAATGGCTGACTAAAACGCAATTGTTTATTTATCTCCTCTTTAAGATTACTGAAAAAGACACTTAGATATGAGCACATATCAAATGTTCTTTGTATTTAGGTACAAGATCCGCTTAAATGTTAAAACTGTTATTTGAATGATAACTGACGTCAGTTGTTTGTTATGTTTATATTTGCTCAGTTTTTGCTAAGCTGATTCCAAAAGGTTATTAATAAAGATGACCAACCAAAGATACAGTATATTGGCTTGATATTGTTAAAAACTATCTGAGGGACACAAAATAATTTATGTGAATAATGTAAAAAGCATGTTTCATTGCATAATACCAAAAAAAAGCTGGAATCTAGAGACGGGTTAATTTTAGGTACTTAAAAAGCAAAAAATACAAAGCTAGCTAAAAAACATAACAAACGCAGCCTTGTAAACTAGTGAGCCGTCCCAGAGGAAAACATGTGTCCGTCTGCTCCATGCAGGAAGCTGAGGCAAAGTTCACTTCTCACAGGGAACATAAGGATGTGGTCAAATCAGCCCAAGGCTAAGTGTTACTGCATACAGCTAGCATAGGATTTGACTGTATACAGCTAGTCTAGGACATCACCTTAAACAGCTAACCAAGGAAACAACTTTATCCATCATAGAAACTACAGTTGGTCTAGGACATTTTTGTAAAGAGCTAGTTTAGGAAATAATTGTAAACAGCTTGCCTTGGACATTACTGTATACAGCTAGCCTAGAATATTGCATTTAGGCCTACATTTTTGTCAATTAGCATGTGCAACTTACAATTAGTGACTGTACACAACAAGCCTAATACCTTGCTGTATAGAGCAAGCCTATGATATTATTGTACACAGCTAGCCTTGATTTAACAGCTAGACTAAGAAATTACTGTTAACAGCTAGCCTATTATACTATTATAGACAGCAAGCCTAATATATTACTGTACACCAGCTAGCCTAAGACATTACTAAACAGTGTAGGATCACATTAGTCACCACCATGTATGCTGTTTAAAGGTCAAACTGAAGAGAGAGTGTGACATGACTTTTCAGAAGTTAACAAGATGTCATATCTTTACAGTGGCTGACATTGGTTCAAGAGTTTTAAAAAATTGTGCTCAGTGGTACTTTTACAGATAGGATAGAGAAATATGTCATTCATATAAAATATAATTTAGATAAGACAGCTCAGAGAGACAGACTCTCCTTACTTGCCACACATACATCTGTGACATAATTACAGTAATGCGGATCAACTGACAGAATCAGTAGACTCAAAAGCCACCAGAACCAAAGGAAACAACCAAATCTCCAAAATGTATTTTCCTTTGTTGACAATGGTTTTAATGTGCTGCTAACATATCACCATGAATCACATGTTTTGAATGTTGCTACTGTGTGCACTGCTGTGGATGTTGAGTTGTCAGTCACTGAAATGTAAAGGCAACTTACCACGGAATCCGACTGGACATAGCCAATGTCTTCAATTCCCTTGATATTGATGATATCCACCTCTTTCTCTATGCCAGGGATGTGGGTGGACCTCTCGTTCTTCTGCATGGCTTGGACAGGGTGTCCTGATTTGTCCGTGTCCTGGTTCTGGTGGGCTTTACCTGGGGAGACAAACAGCAAAAAGCACCTCTCAAGTCTCAAGACAACCATGTTGGGTCAGTTGAACTGCAGCACATAGATGTGAATTAGGCATTCCTATGACTTCAAAAGGAATATAACCACATCCAACGACGTGTGCCTATTGTTTATGTCTGTTGCTTGAGTGGTAAAAGTGACTGTGGTCTTCAGGCTATTTTACCAAAGTGGCATTTCAGGGCATATTTTACACTCTTGAATCAAAACTGAGAGTGTTGAATATGACATTGTTCCGGTGTGTACTGTCAAGGATATGGGTCAACTTATTCCAATGTAGTTCTGATGCTGTTATCCCAAAAAATATTTTCGGAAGTACGCATATACCTCTACACCAAATTTGGTGCTTTTATCATAATTGTTAGAAAGTGTGTTGACCCTTTACATTTCATCCACGGACCACTAGCAACAAAATAAATAATCTTTAACTTCTCCACACTAACACAAAAATCATGGTCAATTGCATTTGTTGGAAATGAGTTGCTTGACAAAGTCCTAGAAATATCGAACTATATTTTTTTGCACTTCATGCCCTGTGAGCCATTTTAGTCTCAAACTCTCTTTTGCACTTATGCACCATTTTAACTTCCATTCATTGTATGTATACCCTGGCTGCCCTTGACTTGACCAAGTTTCACTTACAAAATAAATAAATATCTTCATGTGACTTCTGGTTGCACTAATAGTGGTATGCAATAATGCCTACATACTTTATAGAGGCGTTTGAAACTCTTGGCTTACAGTCAGATTTCGACTTCAATTAGAGTTGCTAATTTTTTATTGGTATTTCTGGACATCCATAGGAGTAGGGACTCAAGTCAAAGCCTCCAAGTTCAGCTGAGGACAGGAAACCTGAGGGTTTCAGAGGGCTGTGAAAATTGAAGACTCAGCATTGTCCAAGATGGACAGTTGGGATATCGGAGATCATTGCCTTGTCTCTCATGCTTTAATGACCCCTTTCAGCGGGTTGGATACCTGCAAGCTTGATCGCGGTTGTTGGTTGGAGAATACACCCTTCTCCAAGCGCCTAGCTTCCAAATAATACTTCCTGCTCGAGCAGGCAGCGTGTGGTAAAGTGATGAACATTTCATCACTTTACCTAAAGCAATCAAAGATGACTTTATAGTGGTAAGTATGCTATAACACACCATGAAAAAAATTATGATGCACTAATCGTGATTTGCTGGTCAATGGCCACACCTTTTAGATGAATCACTGTGTTGATAATTATAATGCTGTATGAAACCTGAGGAAAGATTTCCCAGTAACTGTGAAGCACTATGATTCTGTACATTATAGGTCATCATAATTCAACGTATAATGCATTATGAGTGTTTGTATACAACATCACGGGTCTCCGTGAGTCTTTACGAGTGTCTATAACACTGCTTATACTGCATTATTACTGTATTATATTGCATTATGAGTACATGTATAATGCTGAATAATGTGTTGCGCATATGACCTTTAAATAAAATGTTACCAGAATTTTCACTGCTAATGAGTTTTCACAATGTCTGATAGAGATCTGAACAATATGAGGAGACAAAATGTCAGTAACAGGTGTAAATAATACTAATTTTTTGGATTAGTTTAGAACAGGTTGCCTCTAAAAAGTTGATCACGAGCTACAGGTAGCTCGCAGACCATTTCTGAGTAGCTGAAAGTTTTGAAAGTACATGCAGTTTATTTGAGCTCCTCCGCACATTTCTGTAAACCAATCTCACGTCTAACATTCTCTAAAATGCCAACTGTGTTGATATACCTGCCAGAGGGTACATATTTTAAGTATTTTATAATTACATAATTCGCATCTACGATAAATCAGTCAATGTCAATGCAAAAACACAAAAAAAACAAGGCTACCAAAAAAGTTTGCTAGGAAATATAGTTTAATAATTATGTGTTTGGGACACTCATCACACTCAACAGTGGGTAGTCCCGAACAAACCCTAGAAATGTTGTACTGAAAAATCAACACTTAAGTTACACTATATATTACTGTGTTGCAACTGGATAATCGTGTCCAAACTCTTCATGTTATTATGTGACCTGGGTCCTTGTATGACTTTTGCCCACACTCAGTGGGATGTAAGTAGAAGTTAATCTACAAGATTTTATGGTTTCAGGCCTCATGGATCAAAAGAGCAGACATGAGTAAATCAACATTCATACCTGGTAATGAATGTGGTCGGATAAAACATTTCTCAGAGAATGCAATGTCCGAAAAAAAAACGTGACATAATAAACATGTAGATTTACTGTACTTTACAGTACAAATCACTGGAAATTGAGATTTGATTTCAAACTATGGTTTGCCTAATATATTATTGTGTGAGAAAGTTAGAGGATTCTAGGCACGTGTCCATCTAGTTCGTGGCCTTGCTTAAACACCGTAATTTGTCGTATGCCACACGGACAGCAAGCAACAGATGTACACATAGGGGGCCCATTCAGCACAAATAATCTTGTGGATGTGCATTAAATAATGATAAACTGGCAAAAACAATTTTAAAATAACAAATGTTCTAATAATAGAATGGCTCAAATTGGTGTTTGTTTTACATGGTCATCCATAACTACAGCTTCCAAAACAAAATATTAGTTAAATCATCCCTCTTCATCTACCCGCTAGCCATCCGGGCAGACCAGGGTTCCGACTCAGATGACATCTGAGAATTTGCAGCTGAGCATTGTTTATTTTTCAGACATACTGCACTATGTGAATTGCTCCTCGGACTTTGTTGGACTTGCCCCGGATGGTGCTTTTCAGCCACTCAAAAGGAAGATGTGCAATGAATCTTCACTAACATAAGCTACTGTCCAGCTGGTCCCCATCAAGTTCCGGACTATCTTTGACTTGGGGCTCACGTCTGTGCAACTGAAATTCCCTGTTAGCTTTAAAACATTGGGCGTCCATCCAGTTGTGTTTGGCAGTTTAAATAAGCAGACCCAACGATTAGAAGAGTCTCCGTGGGAATCACTGGTTTAAAAAAAGATTGAAGAGAAAAGGGAGAAAAAAAATCACTTCCTCTTGTACTAATATTAGAATGCTCTCTGTGGATTTCGTACATGTTACACTCCAATTAATTTCAGTCTACTTTATCTACACGGGGTTCTACAAAATGGTTACATAAAAAAGAAATAGTGGCAAGTTAAACAATATGTTTAATGACCTAATGAAAATCAGATGTGTCTAATATGCAACTCCCAAATAGGTATAACAATAGCCATGAGTCGACAAACAAACATTCACAAAAACAAGTTTAGATTTGATTCACGTAAATGTATTAAATTCAAAATGTTGCTAAATGTTGCTGTTGTTGCAATAATGTATTTATGTTACTGGCTATCAAAAAAAAAACAGGATTATACATAAACAATAGAATATGTTGACCAATACTCTCGCATTTGACCCAGGTAAACGTATTAAATTCAAAATGTTGCTAAATGATGCTGTTGTTGCAATAATGTATTTATGTTACTGGCGATCAAAATAAAAAACAGGATTATACATAAACAATACAATATGTTGACCAATACTCTCGCATTTGACCCAGGTAAACGTATTAAATTCAAAATGTTGCTAAATGTTGCTGTTATTACAATAATGTAATTTATGTTACTGGCTATCAAAAAAAAATTAAAAAAGAAACAGTATTTTACATACAGAATAGAATATGTTGACCAATACTCTCGCATTTGATCTAGGTAAATGTATTAAATTCAAAATGTTGCTAAATGTTGCTGTTGTTACAATATTTTAATTTATATTACGGGCTATAAAAAATAAACAGGATTTTACATAAACAATAGAATATGTCAACCAATACTCTTGCTAACAAAATGTGTGAATTAATTGTCACCATTTATTCTTACCATTTCCTTGGTTGTTGTACCCAGGCCCATTCACATCCATTATTGCTTGCTGAACTCTAAACCTTCCAAAAACACCCTCCTACAATCTAACTGAAAAATGTAAGTCCAGATTTCTGTTTAACCTACTTTTGAAAAGTTTTACGCTAACTTACTCAGATAGAGAAAAAAGGAGATCATTATACTCTCAGCATCGCTGACTGTAAAATCACCCAGCTCTCAGACCAGATACGATGGGACTCCAACTAGAACCACTTTATCAAAGCCAACCGACCACCACAATCTCTCTGAACAACGACCGTGCTAGACACCGAGTCAGGTCTGTCCTATCACAAATCCTATTGTAACCCAACACCAAACACAGTCCTACTTATGGCCAGTGACTAACTAGTTATACCACATCCCAGTCCCTGTAAGACAATGTGGGAGATATGGGGGGGAGATATGGGAATAATTCTATAGGACCAGAGATGATGACATCATGGACCCTTGAGGGAAACAAAAAATATTGTTTTGTTCATATAGTCATTAAATAATATAGCAATTATTGGATATGGGGCCAAACACAAACCAGTTTCAAGGTTAGTGGGAGTTAAGACTGCTGAACTGGAAAACTTGCTGGCCTTCTCTCCGGTAAAGCCAGATAAGCCTTGTTCCTTTGTAGGTTTCTTCCACTCATGTACTTGTAAGGGTCTAGGTTACTGTAAACGCACATTGTCACTGTTGATGCGGAAAGGGCTTTATATATTTCATTGACTGATCAATTGAGTAAGTTATCCCACATTGCAAATGGAATCTGCCAAATGAAGCCCCCCAGGGCAAAAAGAGAAAGTGTGGTCCAGCAAAGAATCGTTCTAGGGGTCGTGACTATCGAAACCTCAATTTAAAAGGGGTCCTCGAGGTAAATAAATATGATGTGCAAACATTCACAAAGCCAATATTCACTAAAACAATTAGCCAACTAAATGTTTATCTAAACGTACCCTAAAAAAACCAAATGCACCACATGCCTATGATGTTTGTTTTTGATAAAATGTACTGTGAGTAAGCACTTACTGTTATCCAAGTTTCTAGTAAACACTGAATATGACATAGTGTTGATTAAAATAACCCCAAATGTAGTCTAATGCTACCAGCCCCAAAACAAGTGCAGTCAACACGACGATCATGCAATGGTTTCTTGCCAAATACATGAATCAATTACACATGATTCTTACTTGGCGCTACCCACATGACTTAGACAGCGAGAGCTCGTGTAAGACAGATAATGAAAGCCTGCGTAGACTACAAAACTAACGTTAGTTAGTCAAACATTTGGCTACGAACGAATGACATTTTGACAGCCTCGCACAGTGCGCGCAGACCTGACTTAAAAAGAAAGGCAAGGTTTCTTGACTGGGAAAACTCCTCTCTCACAACATGTTTGTCATTCTCCCTAACACCTGACACCCGAATTAGAATGGGCTTCCCCTCCGTGAGCTATACTTGCGCTCTGAGCAGCAGTTACAACAGACTTGCAGTAGCCCCTATAAACTGAAAAGCCAAATGTTTGACTAAGGAATTACATAATCACATTTTGTACAGTTACATAGTGTAGTCTTGTTCTTTTGTTTGTGTCTGTACAACGAAACTTTTTTAAAGCTCTTAGACAGACTTAAAACGAAAGTATTATTGAAGTATCATCAGATATATGAAATTCCCTCTTCTTGAGTCCTACCCGTGCGCATCGCTGCAGGTCTTTTTCTTTTTAAGTTAAAGATGCACGAGATACATAGCCGAAGTTATTTTTTTTATGACATTCCTAGTTAAACATTAAATTAAACAAACTCAGAAAAATATACGTACACATCTCGTTTCATGTTTATTACATTGGTAGCCTATTATAACCCATTATGGTGTTACTGTCTTGCTTAAGCTTAGCATCATTTTGAAACATGTATTGATTAAATGTGATTCCAGACTGACAGAGGCTCGTTATTTTTCAACATCCCCATAAAACATCCTGTGTTTTAACAACCCTGACATCCCCACTGAAAACGTAATATCGAGATGAATACGCAACTTTTTACCTGCAATGGATGGAATAAGTAGCCTATTGATGTCCTGTCCAAACTGCTGCGAAGGCTCACAAGTCATTTAAATCCAAAACGACCGGCAGTCCGCCTCCACCCGTCGTTCTAAGGACAGTGCGCGCGCTTCGCCATTGTCAGCTGAAAAGTGTTGAGGTAGAGAGATGAATGCATGGACATTGAGCCTACAGTCTGTCTGAGGCAATTTCTTTGACGTCTCAACTCTATTTCTAATGGCTATTACCACATTTTCCTTTTTGGAGACAAAGATGCTCAACTCCATAGCTTAGTTTGCCATTACATTTACACAGGTCGTGCATTTATATAACATAAACCATCCGGCATTTGATCCAAATTCATGAATCTACTTAAGTGGATTTTGTTTGTAGGCGTTATTCTATGCCCATAAATACCACAACTAACTACCAACGTTTATACTGATATCTCCTCAACATAAAAGTAAGTAATTGGATGATAATTTAACAAAGTAGGCCTACACTGTGGACTAGAGCTTCATTATTCAATTGCACCCTAGAACAGAACCCTTGACATACAGTATCACTCGCCTTCTTTGGAAGTGCCTTCCTCTACTAGTGGCTCAATTGTATGTACATATTGTGTAGGAATTTAGGTGAATGTGCAGTGTTGGACTGTTAGTGTGTCAATCAGATGAAGAGCATGAGCATGAAGAGAGTTTGAATGTGATAAACGATTTGGAGTGTGAGTTTATGAGTGTTGTACAAAAGATCTCTAAGGTGCACGTCAGAGTGCAAGCATGATAGGGAGGTTAAAGATCTAGTTCATTCGATAACGTGATTTCCTTGTTGTCTCGAAAGCATTTCCACACAATGACGTCGAAATAACACTTTGAAATTGTATAATTATTTTCATCATTTAGATTTTGCCTGGAATTTCAGCCTGTTCAGTTGTTATAGACTCGGGGATTAAAGTATGTCGGTAGGGAGGTATTGGAGTTCTCAACATCTCAATCGACCCAAAAAGTCTTGCAGACCGTAGATTTGTCACACCTGAAATGCAGCTAAATGGTCAAGTGTTGCAAAGAAGGACAAATGCAAACTGCAGCATGTTTAGCCCTCAAATGCACACAGAGAGATTCAATATCAAATGGCATACATGTCGGCCGCTCCTGGTTAGAGAAGAGAAGAGATTGACTGCCATACAATTTGTCTTTGTAAGAAGTGTGGATGTGTTGAACATACAAGATGTCCGTTCAAACAGTTCACACAGCTTGGACATCAATACCGCACAAGACATGCTGTAAAAGGTCCCTTCAAAGTCCCCAGAAAAACGTTGTATCAAATTGAATAAGAAAACGCGCAGGTTCACATAATCACTGTAATTTCACAATCTATCCCTGAAGCAAGAGAATCAATGCTTTCTGATGACATCATAAATTAATCGAACAGACCTGTGCCAGAGTCTGAGCGCAGTGGAGCTGGAGTGGAGCGCATGGAATTTGTTTATGTCTGGACCGAATATGTAGCGAGCATTGAAGGATTTCTAGCAGGGAAAATTAATGTTGACCGCCCGCAGTCAACATTAGCGGGGAAATTAATGTTGACCGCCCGCAGAGGACCACTCAGTGAGCAATGAGTGGGAGGACAGACAGTTTACCTTCTCTCACATAATCTGGCCTTTACTTTGGGCAGCAAGACCACAGTGGCCAACCCACTGGCTGGTAGCAGAATCCACAAGACACGCCCACCGGTACACCTGCGCTAACATCGATATCCACAACTGTCTCGGACACAAATGTGTGACAGCTAGAGTCCATGTGACAGCTAGAGTCCAAATTAGACAGGCACCAGATACACTCCACATAGGCTAGGTACCTTTTATAAAACAGATCTAACAAGCCGACGGAAAAAATGTAAATAAACAGTAAAATGAAAAAGCATTCTGTTCACTTGATGTAATAGGCCAGTGAGCCCCAATCATGACAATACAAAAACATGTCCAAATTGAAATGTACTACTACAACTTCCTTTTACAAACATCATTTATCAAGTTCAACAGAGAAATCTGAATGCCGTAGGGTCACGCTAGCATTAAGCATGCTGCAAAAAATAACTGTGACACTTCCCAGATTATGATAATTATGTACGTAACCTCTTGTTGAATGTTCATGTTGAAAATGCAGATGTTAAAAAATAAAGTAACATAACTGTTGAAAACACTTGCTGGAGCAGCCTCCAATTTCAGTCATCTCAAAAATGTGTGCACAAACAAGGAAAAGTCTTGCTATTTGCTCTCAGTTAGTGACGTATCAGCATACCATTTAGAAGGGAAAATAGTGATTGGATATTCTTTTCTCTTTGATTTTAACTATTTTCTTTAAAAAATAATAGAAGAAGAACAGAAGAACATCAAAATAAAATTTCAGATCATACAAAATTATAATATATTTAATATATAGATGTATCAGTTGTCTTCTCTGGACGCGTAGAAGACCCTGACGTTTCCCCACTGAGCAATCTAATCTGATAGAACAAAAAACAGAGCTACACTAACTAGCACTGTGAAGGAGTCTTTGAAGAGACTGACACCATTTGATTTTTTGTTTTTTTGCATTGTGTGTTTTTCGTACATATGTCTATTGGAAATAATATATATGTATATATATATATATACAGGTGCTGGTCATATAATTAGAATATCATCAAAAAGTTGATTTATTTCAGTAATTCCATTCAAAAAGTGAAACTTGGATATTATATTTATTCATTACACACAGACTGATATATTTCAAATGTTTATTTAATTTAATTGTGATGATTAAAACTGACAACTAATGAAAATCCCAAATTCAGTATCTCAGAAAATTAGAATATTACTTAAGACCAATACAAAAAAAGGATTTTCCTAAGAAATGTTGGCCAACTGAAAAGTATGAACATGAAAAGTATGAGCATGTACAGCACTCAATACTTAGTTGGGGCTCCTTTTGCCTGAATTACTGCAGCAATGCGGCGTGGCATGGAGTCGATCAGTCTGTGGTACTGCTCAGGTATTATGAGAGTCTAGGTTGCTCTGATAGTGGCCTTCAGCTCTTCTGCATTGTTGGGTCTGGCGTATCGCATCTTCCTCTTCACAATACCCCATAGATTTTCTATAGGGTTAAGGTCAGGCGAGTTTACTGGCCAG